>MU119483.1:0-67392 GCA_014904845.1 Acephala macrosclerotiorum
GTCGTGTTGCGGCTGTGTTGCAGCTATGCGCTGGCGGTTACCAGGGTGACATTGCAGCCTGATATTATGCCTTGGGCTGAGAATTATTCAGCTGGTGCAGTGCCGAACGTAAAATCTGTGAGTGTTCAGGGCGGAAATTGAGTTTGCTAGCGCTGGTGTCCTGAGCGTGTAAATGGTCTGCCGCATAGTGAGACCTCTGGGAGAAGTTGTGCGTTTCTGACGTTAAAGCCAGCCGCGGCGCACAGCCTCCCTTAAGCCACGTTCAAATGTATAACTCGGTTATACATTCCCCCGGACCCAGCGCCTAGCCAATTAAAGCAAGGCGCTTGTGGGCGTCCCTGTCTACTGAACGGGGCTGAAACTGTCGCACTGAGTTTGAGGGGAAGCCGATTTTGTTAGCGATTGTATCTCGACGACAATTCTTATGTCCAAACCAATTCTGGAGTTCGCATGTTTAAAAGCTACAAGATTTGTTTACATTTGGAAAAAGTCTTACTACGAACATACCGTTAAGGTCAATCGCCTGTCCGGTTTAAACCCTTATAAAAACTCTAAAAAGACGCTGTGAACGATTCAAATTCACTTCCATAATTCATTTGTTTTTTTGAAAGCAGTCGATTTTGATTACCTTTGATGGAAAGTTTTTATCGAAAGACTTTAAAATAAGCGATATTCAATTTAGACTTCCAGTTCAAGTATTTGCATTTTAAGATTACGAGATCGCACATTTTGGATAAGAATAACCATCGATATCTGTTTGGAATTACAAAGTAATTATTTTTGGTTTACAATTTTTTAATTGAGACCATCTTTCAATTTTAGTAAATACAGAAATTTTACTATTTTCTTTACAATTCGATTCTTTTAATAAAGTCTCATAACGTCCTTTCACTCGATTCTCAAATTTTTTTTTCTTTTCTTTTTTTTCTCTTTTCTTTTCTCCTTTTTTTTTCTTTCTTTTTTTTCTCGAGATCGACTTTGTTCTCACTTTATTCTTCACAATCGTTTGTTTTTATTTGTATAGCGAATAATTATTCTCGCTTTTATTTATTAATTATAAATATTAATTTTATATATACTATTATTATAAACGACAATTTTTGTCTTTTTTTACTTATTAATAATTTCTTTTTGATTGTTCGTTTTATCAAATATTTTTCTTTTTTTGTATTAAAACATTTGATTTATTACTATATTTTTTATCGATATCGATTTTTAAATTCGTAAAATCGAATCAATATTTTAATACAATTAATTTATATTACAAAGAATATATATTATTTCGAATTTTAAAATACAATCATTTTACAAATCGAATTTCGAATCGAAATACTCGCGATAATTAATTTAATTCTATTGTTTACAGTTTTTCATTTTAATATTCTCACAAATTTACTAAATATAACTTTTAATACGTTTCAACAAATTTATCGATCGACAAATGTAATAGTAATTGTATTTACTATTTTCCACGTATTAATAATAGTAATTTCGTAGTCTTCTTTTTTTTTGAATTTATTCTCAAATAAATTCGCAATTATAATAAATAGTTTTTTGATTACATTTCTTTGTTAATACTTTACATAAAAAATATTATTACTAAAATTTATTATTCTATTTTTTTTGTTTTTCTTTCGTAGACTTTTTTACGAACTCTTTTTTTGCATTTATTAAATTTTGATCGCGTTTACTATTTACTTCATCTAGTGATATTTACTTTTCGAAAAAGTTTTTTCTCGCGTATATATATATATCTCGATAAAATTGTTTCTATTTATATATATTACTTAAAATTATATAATTATTTATCGAAACAATATTTTCTATTACGATATCGCACGAGTCTATATTACTCACGAATATAACGCAATTAAAATTCGCGTTCAATTTTAGAAATCGTTTAATATTAAAATCGAACAAATTATTAATTTTTGAATATAAATACCTTCGATCAATTTTTGATCCTCTTTATAGAATTATCTATTTATAGTAATCTCGTAAACAGAAAAATTGCAAAATTATTTAAATTTTTTTATCGAACTTCGAAAAAAATTGATTTGAGAATTTTTATATTATATCAAAAATAAACATACTATGAATTTTTAAGTATTATTTAATAAATTTCACGGGAAAAATATTTTTATAAACGATTATAAAAACATTTTTATAATAATTAATAATTTTGAAATTACAATACATTTACTATATTTAAAGTAATTTATTTACGATTATAATATTTGTAAAATTCGTACTTATCGAATCCATTTAATTTAATAAATTCGAAATATTAATAAATTATAATTTTTTTATCTTTTTTTGAATAAATATTTAATAAAATTAAACGTTACAATTGCGATTTAATCGCTTTTTAACAATACATTAAACAAGAATACGCTAGATGATAATTAAATACGTATCGTAACGATCGTAATCTTTCTAATTTTACTAATAATAAAAAATAAATTTTAATTATTTTGATTTACTACAAATCGAGTAATATTAATAAAATATTCTTTGAAAAACGTACAAAAATTTATTCGAATAAAACTTTATTATAAAATATTTTTAAAACAAAAATTACAAAAAAATATATTAAAAAAAAATCGATAAATAATATTAATTAAAATACAAAAATACTCGTAAAAAAAAAATTTGAATTTAAAAAATAAATTAAAAAAAATGACCAATTATTTATTACAAATAAATTATTTAATTTATTGTTTTAATTGTACTAATAAATAGAAATATCTAATATTGATAATATTCGAAATAAATTACAAAGTATTATACGAAATTATCTAATAAATAAAGCGAATTTTTTCGAATTTAATTATTAATTTTTATAAAAATAAAATAAACGAAATAATTAAATAGTATTTTTTATAGTGTAATTTAATTTTTTTTTTTTATACTTTTTTTTATTTTTAAATAAAATATAATTTTAAATATTATATATATCGAATTGCACTTATTATCATCAAATAATATTTATAAAAAAAATATATTAAATAAAAAGTAAATACGTATTTTATAACTATATCTTTTAAATTTCAAAAACTTTTTTATTTTATTAAAATAACGTTCTCGATATTTATCGCGATATATTATTAATATAACGATACAATAAAAACGATTATTTTAACGCAAAACTCTAATTAAAACTATTTTTTTATAACTCTAAAAATCTCAAATTTTTAAAATTACTAAATAACTCGCCTCAAATATAAATCGTTTTTAATTAAAAAATTTTAATTTAAATTATTATTTAAAACTTTTTATTTGATCTTTAAATCGTTTTAAAAAATTTTTAATTACAAAAAAAAATTTATCGTAAAACGACAAAATATATAAAATACTTTTTTTACGACAAAAATCGTTTTAAATAACTATTTAATTTAAATAATTTGTTTTAAACGTTTATTTATTTCAAAACAAATAAATTAAAACAAATTTTCGATTAAAACTATTTATTCAATACATTTAATATACTAAAATTTTTCAAATTATAAAAATCGTATTTTATTTAATTATTTATAATAAAACAATTGTTTTAAACTTTATATACTGTGAATAAAAATTTTAATCGTTTAAATATATTAATATTTAAAAAAAATACGATCAATATTAAAATATTAAAAATATTACAATATTATCGAAATTGTTTATATTACAAAAATAAACTAATTTACTATTTATACACTATTTTACGCGTTATTATTTATTTATTTAATTTTAGTAACAAATTTCTTTTTATATAATATCGAATCGAAATTTAATTAACTATATATACGAAACGCTCGTTTATAAATAGAATTTTTATTATCAAAATACGAATAAATACAATATTTATATTACACATATAAATAATTAGCGATTTACTAGCGTTTAACGCAATAAATTTTACTAAATATAAAAAAAAAAATTTCGAATATATATTTTTTTACTCTTTTTTTAATCAAATTTAAAACTAATTTTATATAATTTTCTTAATAATACTAATTTAAAGTACGTAATATTATTAATTACTATTGTCGTTTTACTAATAAGTTTTTAGTATTTTATTTTGTTTATAAATTTCTTTTTCGAAATTCGTTTTATTATATAACAATTAAATCTTTTATTTTATATTATTAAAATTCTCGTATTTAATATTTGTATTAACTTTTATTCGTAAATCGCATTTTTAATTACATTATACGTATATCGAAAATCGAAATAAATAATCGAAATATTTTATTCCAATTATTTCGAGTTATTTTTATAATCTAAAAAAATACGATTTAATTTCGATTTTAATATTTTTTATTTAAATATTAATCAAAAAGAAAAAAGTTTTTATTATTTGTTCGAAATTTTAAAAAAAATTAAATTAATTCGTTTAAAATATATTATATTTAATAACGCGTATTGTACTAAAGTAATCGATTTCTATTTAATAATAATAATTCTAAAAAAAGCATTGAAAACTATAATAAATTTAAAAAAATTAATAATCGTTTATAATATAAATTTAATCTAATAAAATTTAAAATAAATTAAAAATTTGCACAAAAAATATTAACAATTTTTTCAATTTCGTAATAATTATAAAATCGATATTAATTAAACGTAAATTAAAATATAAAAACATTAATAAACGACGAGTTTGTATATTACGTTTTATTTTTTTCTAAATATTATTTTTAAAAATGTTTTTATTAATATTATTTACATTTGTATTAATATTCAAATAACGAATTATCGAATGCTTTTTTGATTTCAATATTTCGTAATAATAAAAAGTTTTTTACATTTTATAAAATCGTATAAAATTTTCGACGAAATCGATTTATATTTGAAAAATTTGATTTTTAATTAAATTATTAAATAATTTAAAAAATAATTTAATCGTCGTCGTTCGTTCTTCGAATTCGTATTCAATAATCGATAAAATAAAAATATTTATTAAATGAATATTTTATAATAATTAATCGATTTCAATCGTATAAATTATTTATATATTTATTAAAATTGTAAAGATTCATTTATAATAAATTAATCAATTAATAATTTGATTATAAAACTTTTTATCATATAACTATTAAAAATATTAAAAACGAAAAACAAATAAAAATTTAAATTCGAATTTTTAATTTTAATTTTGAATATATATATTAAAAAAAATAAAAAACGAATAATTACGTTATATAAAATAATATATTGTTAATATTAATTCGTATTTGACAATTTTTAATCGCGAGAAAAAGAAAAAATAAAAAAATTTAAATTATTTAATTATATTATTTAATATATTATTGAAATATTAAAAAACGATTTTATAAATATTTAATACGTAATTCTAAAAATACGTTTTATATTATAAAAACATTTAATAAATTTTATATTTGAATTGATTTTTTTTTTTAATATAAATTAAATATTTTTATTTGAAATGTTTTATTAAATTTTTCGAATTAGTAAATTTGTAAATACGTTTTTCGAACGATAAGTTTTGTTTTTTTAAATAGAGAAAATAAATAGTAATTTTTTTTTTCGATAAATATTAATAATATAATATTATTTAACGTTTGTTTTTTAATTTGAGTAATTGTTAATTAAAAATTAGTTTCTTTCGATGGTATTAAATTCGTTCGTCGTGTAAACGATTTTTTGTATAGTAAAACGATAGTTTTTTTTTTTTAGAAATGGTAATAAATAGCGATTATATTGATATTTGTATTGTAGTAATAAAATTTTTTTTTAATAATCGTATTTGAAAACGTTATTATTGTTTTCGTTAAACGTTTTTGAAGTAAAAATATTTTATTGTTTTAATTTAAAATAGTTTTTACGTTTTAATTAAATTTGAATTCAAAGAATTATTATTTAATTTTGTCGATTGAATATTTTAAATTTTAATGTTTTTAAATGTATTTAAAAAATGCAATTTTCAATTGTTATTTAATATTAAAAATCGCGCGATTAATAATTCGATATTTAAATTATCGTATTATCGTACTTTGAAAATAGTGTTTTTACTTTTTTTATTTTGTAATAAAACGATAAACGATAAAATTTTAATTAACAAATAAAAATTCTTCGAATATAAATTTTTATAATCGATTAAAATCGATTTAATGAATTATTCGATAAATCGTTTGTATTAAATCGCGTTAAAATTCGTAATTAGAAACGATAATTCGCGTATTAATAATAATTGTTCGTTGAAAATAGTATTTAATAAAAGTATTAATTTTAATGTATTGTATTATTATATTTTGAAGTGCGTCGTTTACGTTATTTGTTAGTTTACGATTAATATATTATACTACGAATAAAAGTGAAATTGCGAGAAAAAAATTGTATAATACGTATTATTTTAATTGAAAGTATTATTTATATTGTATTGAAAACAATACGAACGTGTAATTTGTAAGAATTTAATAAATACGTCGAATCGCTTTATTTACTTTAAAAAAATCGTATATAATAATAATTGATTGAATGAGATTTTTCAATTATACGACGTTTTAATAAATTTACGAAAAACGAAAATATTAATTATTTTCAATTTTAAATGCAAAAGTAATTGTTTATAATTAAACGAAATATTTAATTTATTAATTTTTTCGATCGATATAAAATTCGAAATTAAGAATATATTATTAGTAAAAATAAGATTTAAAAAAGCGATATATAAATTGAAAATTAGAAACGAATTAAAAATAATTTCGAAAAATATAAATGTATTTTTAATTTCTATATAAATCGTATATTTCGATTAAAATAAAAAAAATAAAAATTTAAAAAAAATAAAAAAAAAATTAAAATTTAAATTTATACATTTTTTGTATTGAAATATTTTTTGGTAAATTTGCACGTGAATTCGATTAAAATTCGATAAAATTTGTTATTGAAATTTCGAAATAAATTTATTACAATATTATTATAATAAAGTTTTAAAAGTACTAAAAATCAATTTACGAAAAATATAATTAATTGATAAAAAAAACTAATTTAAATCCATTATCGATTATATATATATTTTTATTTCGTTGTAATTAAATTGATTTATAAAATGTTTACGAGATTTTCGATATATATCGCGATATTATTGCGTTTTTTTATTAATAAACGATATTTTTTTATTAGTTTTTTGAAAATTTACAATAAATGTTTTATTAGTTTTTATTTACGATAATTCGAATTAGATTAAATAAATAGATAAAGAATATTATTTATTTGATATATATAATAATTTATTTTTTTTTAATTTTTTTTTTAATAATTTGTTCGTATATGAATTGGAAAACTTTTTAGTATATTTTGAGTGTATTGGTCGATTGAATATTTATAAATTTTTTTTTATTTTTTTTTTAATATTAATTTAATATTTATTCGAAAAAAACTTTGAAAATATAATAAAAAACGATTTATATTATTCGAATAATAAATTTTTGTATATATTTGTAATATTTGTAAAAAAAATTAAATTAGTGATTCGATAATAAAAAACAGTAAATAAAAAGAAAATAAAATATTTATCGATAGAAATTTTTTTTGATTATATTTAAAAAAAAAAGATTATTATTATTATAATTTTTATTTTTATTTTCAAATTTATTAAAATTGTTTTTTTGATCGAGATAATATTTTGACGAATAAATATTTTTTTTTTTAGTAATTTATATTAAATTTGTTTTATTATATTCGTTAATATTATTGATATTAGTATTAACGTTTATTAGTTCGATATTGGTATTAATTTTTTTTTGTTCGTTTTTTGTATTGAAATAATTTTTAATGTTTGATTTATTGTTATCGAAGGAAAAAGAATTTAGTATTGTTTGACGATATTATATATCGAATTAATTTACTAAAAAAAACGATAATGATAACGATAATAATCAATTTAGAAAAAGAAAATAAAAATGTTGAAAAGAATTTATTGTTCAAAGAATCGTATCGAAAAAAGAAAAAGAAATAAAATGAGAGAAAGTAATTGAGTATAAAAAATTTAAAGAAAAGAAAATAAAAAGAAAAAAGAAAATAAACGAAAAAATAAAATAATTACTATTTTAAGTTATTCAAAGAATAATAAATAATTATTTTTTATTTTTTGAAAAAGCTTTTTAGAAAGTAGAAACGAGAATAGAAAAGCGATTATTAATTTTAAATAGTTTTTGTAGTCGGTTAAAGTCGTATTACTTTGATTATTAAATACGTGAGCGTTAAAATAACGCGAGATTTTGGTAAATTGATTGTAGAAAGTAGCGATTAATTTTTTTGAAAATAGTAATCAATTTATCGTTTAATCGTTAAATTGTGTAAAAATTTTAATTTTATAAATAAAATATATTAAAAAAAAATATTAATAATTGTTTTTATTTCGTATAAAATTTGAATTTTAAATTCAATAATTTATAAAACGATATTAATTATATTTTTTATCGTTTTTTAATAAAATATTTTTTATATTTTGATATAAATTATTTTCGTATATTTTTTTTTATATAATTTTAATAAAAATTATATTTTTCGTTTATTGTTTTATAATATATAATTGTATTTTAAATAAATTAAAAATAATTATTTTAAATATCGAAATTGAATTTTTTTATTATTTGAAAAATTTAATAAATAAATTGTTTATTTATAAAAAATTGTTTTTAATAAATTTAATAATTCGATAATATTTTAAAATTATTAAAAATTTTATAAAAATTCGCATTTAAAAAAATCGAAAATTTAAAAATAATTAAAAAGAAATAATAATTGAAATAAATTTTCAAAGTATTTTAAACGTTTAAATAAATTACTAATAAAATCGAAAATTGAAAATTATAAAACTCGTTTTAATAAAAATTTTTATATCGTTTATATAAATATAATTTTCGAATTAAACGATATATTCGATTTTATCGAATTTAATATAAAAAATCTTTAAATAAAATTTATTTCGAATAATTCGTTTTTTTGTTTTTATAATATCGATAAAATATTTAAATTAAATCAATAGAATAAAAATATATAAAAATTAGAAATTAAAAAAATTTAAAATCGAAAATTTTTTTTTTTTTATTTAATACGAGTTTAATAAAAATCGCTCGTTCGATTTTTTTATTCGATTTTTATTAAAGTTTTTATATTTGATTAATTTATTAAAAATATTCGTTTGTATTTATTAGTAATAAAAAACGATTATAAAATAATAAAATTAAATTTATAATTATTGTAATTCGAAGTAATATAATAAATAAATCGCTTATAAAAATTTAAAAATCGATATAAAATTACATAAATAATTACGTATAATCGAATTCGACGATTTTTAAAAAATTCAATCAAAATATAAACGTATTATTATATAATAATTTTTATCGTAAAATATATTACAATTTTAATATAGTAAATCTTATTTAAAAAATCTATATATATTAATACGTTTAAAAAAAAAATTCTTAAAAAAAAAACCATTTAAAATAAAATATTAAATTAAATTAATATTAATCTACGTAATTACTTTAATAAATTATATATAAACAACGAAAAACAATACAATAAAATTTTATATTAACAATTTAATTTATTTCCAAAAAAAAAACATTATATATTCATATATTAAATATTTAAAAACTTTAAATTTCATTTTTTTTTTTTTTTTTTTTTCTCCTTTTTGATTCACGTTACTTTTGCCTTCACATTATCAATGGCTTCCTTAAGTAATTGCTTGTATTTCATAAGAAATAATAAAAATTCAACTGGGGCAAATTCTCACTCCGATATCATTGCAACAAAGTCTTGTGCCGACAGCTCAACTCTCTTGACCTTTTCTCCCAGACTCATTCCAGCTTCATGGGCCTCTCTATTCTCTCCTGATCTAATTACTGTGCCTCCCTGCGTGGCGAGACACCCTCCGTGCCGAGACAAATGAGGGGTACTTTGACTTTGAGCAGCTCAAAAACCTGTGCGCGCAATAGATATTACTATAATTCCGCATAAGTCGTGTACTGTAACTAGCCCTAAATATCCATAATCCCTCTTACCCAAAAATTACATTCGCATCGTCGCCTCCGTGCCTAAATTGTAAAGCGCCTCCTTTCATAGCGAAACAGACTTCTCTCCTTACTGCGCCACTATCAAGCTCTTACCGCTCCAAATTCTCACAAATAGGCCTTGCCCGAGCCCCAGAACCTCCTTCGATGCTAGGAAGTCATCATCAGCCTTATGCGCGCTGTAGGGCGCAACTTCATGCAAGGTCGCCACGCTGATCAGTACCTCCAGCGCAAGCGATCACCGATCTTAGCTAATGTAAGATGACCCCGCACGTCCCACCTCAGCATCCGCGGGTAATTTATTTTAAGATCTGTGGCTGTGCGGATTGCCCAAGCGCTCGGAATATCGTTAAATCCGGTTCTAGATTGGGAGCAGGGCTGAGGGTTCTAAATGCCCCGGCGCTTAGCTCAGTCGACTAATGCGTCCAGTATCTACAACCTCTTCATTGTCAATACGGACCTCTGGAGATATGTTCAAACTTTACCTACTTAAGTTATTGTAACCATTCTTGAATGTCCTAAGAATCTGAACTTTCTTGCTTCCGAGTATCGCCTGCGATGCTCGCAGAAGAAATCCTCAAGGAAAACCTCTCCCACTCCAATGCGTCTATAGTCTCCCGTATTCCCAACTCGTTGGAGGATAAGAAAAAGACGATTTGTCTTCCAATTTTCATTCTCCCTACGATTGTATATATATGCGCAAACTTGAAGGCATATCTTATCTGGGAGAGACAGATCTTGTTAGACTTTCGAGTGGTTTTAGTGCTGAGTAAGCACTGCAATGGATATAATGTCCCCGCACCTAGCTAGATCTTTAAAATCAGACCATCAAGTCCATCGAATATATCACTCAAATTAACAGGTTATAAGCCCAGAAAGTGCTTATTGAAACCGTCGTATCTTTTTACCCTAAAATATCAACCCTATTCGCTATGGCGACTCTAGCAGCTCTAATCGGTACTATAGCACCTATTTCTACAGCATCTCACTACGTTTGCAAGTAAAGTAAGATTGAAATTCTCACAAGGGATAATTATCCTCGATTTAAGAACTTCTACTTAATCGCTTTTGCTAATATTTATACTATAAAACTAGTTAATAGTGAAGAATCGAAACCGATCCTTTTTGCGTTAATTAATCGGATTACGGCTTGAGAAAAAAAGGCTATTAAAACCATTCAAATTATTTTAAACAGCGTAAACGATAAACTATAAAACAAAATTTTTCTATTGATCTTTTTCGAAGATATCAAAAAAATCTGGAACGAATTTAAGAAATACGATAAGATTATTAATCCTATTTAAATATCCATTCAACGAACGAACTTTAAACAAAAAAAATTCAAAACTTTTAAAAGAATCAAAAAATTCGCAAATCGTCTCAAATTTTACAAATTTTAGCTCGCAACAATCGAAAAACCAATTACTAATAATAAGATTTTAGATCGAATTATAGTAGTTATTTTTGAAAACAGTAATTACGAGAGCACGAAATATTATATTCTTCGTCTACCAAAGGCCGAGCGTATACTCGATAAAGCGATCACTATACTACAAGTCCATGACAAGAGAGAGACCTTAGCAATTGCAAACTACACTCGTGGAGAAAAATAACAGCGTAATCGTAGGCAACCTCGTAATAGCAAACAAACTAGAAACAAAGAGCGAAGGATTAATCGCGGTAGTCGCAATAATAATAATAATAGATACCATAAAAAAAAAAGAAATAATCGTAAAAAATTTGAATTATTAATATCTCGTTTTACAAAATCTAAAGATCGTTGAGACGATGATAGTAATAACGGGGAACCCATTAATTATAATAAGTTTAATTCAAATCAATGTAGTTAGTATATGCGCTATAGGTATTATGAGATTGAGTGTAGAATAAAACGAAGAAGTAGAAAAACTGACAGAAGATAAGATCAGAAGAACTCTAAACAAGCAAAGATTGCAACAGTTGAACCTACCACTAGAGCAAGTATGGTGACTGTAGGCAAAATACAATAGAATCTCTTCTCTTTTGTTTACTTCATTGTATCCATGGCACTTTCACTAGTGATAATAGTGCTTACTCGATTACTATTCAAGATAAGACTGAGAGACATACCGAGCGTCTATATATAAGCTCTATTTACTATTCTCGATGGATAAAAGTTTACACTAGTAGAGGACAATCCTTACTCTCACCATTCTCACCAATTCGAGCATTGATTGAACGAGCTCAGGCTCTACTATTTGCTCTAGATTCTAGTGCCTCGAAATACTTTAGTGGTGTACAATCTGATTTCATATACTTAAAACGCTGGCAAACACTAAACAAGGTTGTTACGGCAGATAGTACTATTGTAAACGCGATTGAATATTAAGATTAAGTTTAGATAATTTTTCAAGGAGAGTTGAGACTCAGAGAAGTCTGGTATGTGCTAAGTTTTAAAGTAGTGAGATTAATCTTTATTCTACAATTTATAGAAGATAGAATATTGGTTATATTTAAGAGAGGACGAGTAATTAGTATTACAAATGATAGAAATGGAAAGGTGATATTTACAGTTTTTAAAAATCCTAGAGATAATTTTTTTATACTAGATTAATGCTAAAATATCAGTAATACTGTTGTATATTCGACGAATATTGCCTCGAATACATCGACGAAAACTCGATTATTAACAAAGTTCTTTAAAGTAGTAGATTTTAAAAAAACTTTGTAGGAGTTTATATATCGGCGTTTTGGTCATATTAATTATAATGTACTTCGAAAACTGGTCGATGTTACAAATATGAAAATACCGAGATTCAAATTATATACTGGGCATGAAATATGTGAAGTTTGTGCAGCGAGTAAAATCAAAGAAACCTTTAGAAAGAAGACAAATAGTAAAGTTACTAGAAAGAGAAAGAGATTGTATAGTAATATTTCTAGTAAATTGCCCAAGTTTTATAGAGGGAATCAATATTTCTTTTTAATTACGAACAATGTAATACGGTGTTTTTGGATTAAACTTTTAAAAGATAAGAGTGCGAAAGAAATCCAATCTCACATTCGTAAAGTCTGTAGAATTATTAAGAGAGATATAGGAGAGGATATTACCTATTTTAAGTATAATAATAGATCGGGCGAGTTTGGGGAAGATTTCTAAGGATGGCTCAAAATACTGCTCAATTCTTCTAAATATGAGCTTTGTTTATTATACAAATATTTATTGAATAGTATTATTAAGCGAGTAATACAAACAATAGATAATATCGCCAGGTCTATGATTTACGAGACTAAGTTTCCATTGATCTTTTGGGACTATATCGTAGAGTATGCAATTTAGATCAAGAATAAAGTGTTAATGAACGCATTTTCATAGCCAGTCCCAGAACTTGGATCAGAGGATCAAAAGATATACATTTCATTTAAAATTTATACTAGAAGGAAACTAGACCCTCTAGTATTGCAAAAAACTTTGATTGTTTTTGAATGCCAGGTCAATATTAAAAAACTCAAGAACTAACCAAGTAAATAGACTTTTAAAACTAAAGAAAAGCATATCTTCGTAGGCATCACTAAAAACAGTGTTTACAAGCTGTTGAATTGCAGAATATTGAAAGAAACTTTTTTAATTGATATTAAGTTCTATGAATACAAGTTCTTAAAATTTTTTATCTCTCAAGAATTCAAACATATTATAACAAATCTGTTTATTACTAATAATACAATCTACAATTACATCATTATTAATGTACTAATTAATTACTCCTTTAGTAATAAAATAATTAATAGTATTAAAATACGTGTTAATGAGAATAATAATACTAAAATAAGCACTTATGAAAATGGAATTGAAACAAACCCAAAACCAGTAATTAAACAAGACTCTAGTGCCCAGAACTTTGATCAAACTCAAAAGCAATATTCATTTCAAATATCAAAAGTTAGCGATCGAACGATCAAAAGGACTAAGAATCCTTATAATTCCTTTACTAAGGCGAAAAAGACAATAAACAGCGAATTGGATAATAAAAAGATACTTTTCTCTTAAATGATGAAATAGCTAATAAAGGTTTTAAACGTTGTCCATTTGAACGAAAAGAAATTATCTTCTTTGAGTATACTCAGTATTTTATTCGAGTTTTTGACCGTTGATAAAACTTTAAAAAAAAACGTTTCTAATTGGATGAAAGCAATCGTTATTGAATTTGAAACTTTTCAAAAGACAAATACTTATAAGATTATCACGAAAAAGCTATTAAATAGTAGAAAGATTATTTCAAACAAATAAGTATTGAAAAAAAGATTTAATACTCGTGGCAAACTAACTCAACGTAAAATTAAAATTGTTATCAAAAGATTCGAGCAAACTTACGATATTAACTACTTTGAGACGTTTATTTCTATTATAAGATATACAATTCTACGAATACTTTTAGTACTTATTGCAAAACATGATTTAAAAATAGATTATATTAATATAAATTTAGCGTTTTTAAACTTTCCTCTTAAAAAAGAGATTTACATAGAAATCTCTAAATTCTTTTATGAACTTCACTTTAAATTCAAAGATAGAAATGTTTACCTTTTACTCAAGAAATCACTCTACGAACTCAAACAAACTCCTCGAGTATAACTCGATAAAATCAAATAATATTTCAAAGAACTAAAATTTACTACATCTAAAACTAATTTCAATCTTTTCATAGAAGAAAGAGTTTACATCCTTTTATTTGTCGACAATATACTAATTATTAAAAACAAAGTAAACACGAACACTATCAAAGCCAAAATTAGAAAGCGTTAAAAAAGCAAAGATTTCAATCTTACTATCGTCTTCGTAGAATTTTAAATCGAAAGAAATCGCAAGAATTACATTCTTACAATCTATCAAAAGATGTATACAAATAAATTGTTATTACGACTCGATCTCGAATATTCGAATCAAACGAATCTATTATTTCTACAAAGTACAATTCTACGAGAAAAAGAAGAAAAAAATTGATTAAACGAAGACGATTTTTATTTCTACAAATAAATCATTAGTACTACGATTTATCTAATTAATTACACGAGACTAAATATTAATTATCACATTAATTAATTTATTAAATTTATATTTAACGCGTGTCTCGAATATTTACGTTTTACAAAACAATTTCTCCGATATTTCAATAGAATAAAAACGATAGAAATCACTTACAAAAAAACGTTAATTAAAAGTTACAATATATTTTTTGATTTTACGTGAAAAACTGAAGACGATTGTAAATCGTTTTTAGAATAAATAGTAATATTGAGAAATAGAGTAGTTTCATGGGCAATACAAAGACAACGAAGTACAGTACAAAGCTCGATAAAAATAGAGATTATAGTAATGAATAAAGCTGCAAAAGAAATAGTTTGATTAAAAAAATTATAATTAGAAATTATTAAAGAATTTCTTAAAAAACTTTTTACTCTATATTGCGACAATCTTTCTACGATCGATTTTAGTACAAATACAAAATTCTCAAACAAATTTAAATATATTGAAATCCGATATTTCTATATAAAAAACGATATAATTACTAGAAACAGATTGAGAGTAAAATCAGTTTTAAAGAACGATCAAGTCGCAAATATTTTTACAAAACAATTATTTTACGATTGGTTTACGATTTACAAGACTACAATAAGTTTGAATGAGGATTAGTTTGATACAGAGAAGGCTGTGGCGCTGTTCACGGATTTCAAGGATTAGGATAATAGTAGTAAGAGGACGAGCTGGGATAAGACGAAAGCCTTTTTGGGCAGATCTGGAGTACTTTTTGGCTGTGGAATAAGAGTTGGAAATGCCCTATTTAGGACCGAACTCTCACAAGGAGAGTAGGCCCTTCCTAGCTCTCTATAAGCTCTTCTACGAAGCAGTTGAGACTAGCGCTACAGAGTTTAATGAAACTCTTTACGACGATTCGACGCTGCAATTGATAAGAGATAAAAAACGATAGATTACAATAATAGTTAGTGCAATAATTACGTGAAGATATTAATTATTTATATTACTTTAAATATTGGAATGGATATATCTCTACAGTGCTTTTCAGCAAGGGGCGTATTAAACTTTCGAGTGGTTTTAGTGCTGAGTAAGCACTGCAATGGATATAATATCCCCGCACCTAGTTAGATCTTTAAAATCAGACCATCAAGTCCATCGAATATATCACTCAAATTAACAGATCTGACGTCTTCGGTCCCCATTCTTCCAGGCTGGCGGTCAAGGGTGTCCACTTTCGGCTACTCTCCTCCGCGCTAGTCGTTACCGAAGGAGCACACTTGGGTTGTTGATTGCCGTTATGAAAAAAACCCAGGAACTTAAATATTTGCCAGTTTCTGGTCCCGAACCATTCAGTTTTAGTTTTCTTCCATGTCTGCTCTTTCTCTTGCTTACAGTCGAAGGATACCCAACCATGAACATGGCCTTGGACTTTCCTAGATCCTAGCGGCTGTATTTTCCGTTCTATTTTCTGTATCTGGTAGCCAAGTTTAGAATATTGCGTTATGCAGACATGCTCGGGGTCCTCAGTCGAGCAAGGTTGTTTTATCAAATAGTCGTCCCACTCTACAACGGAACCCCGAACAGCCAACGTACAAGGCCCATCAACCCATGCAGCCTGCTCATCGAAGGCCGAAGACGAAAACCCATCTATGGAAAGGCCCTCATTTACGATAAGCCTATCTAGTTGCAGAAAGCCCACGATACCATTAAGCGATGCCCAAGACCATGACGGTGCGCGCCATTCAAATCTGGATCCCGATTTGCTTGCTGAGACCCATAAAAGCTGCTCGCGGAGGTCTGAACTCCAAAGGCCCGAGAGAAAATATTGATCTGCTCGGGATGAATGAAGGATCTTGGCTAAGCCCGAGATTGCAGGGAGTTTGTCCTTCTCTCTCGTCAGGTCACAGGCTGTGAGGCTCTGAACAAGCTCGGCCCAGAGCTGTCGAAACACACGTGGCTCGACGTTTTCCTGGCCTAGAAGCAGGCGCTTCATCTCCCTCTGGGCTGTTTCCCGATCCGCTGAACCCGTCAAGATGCCCATATTTTCCAGAGTAACAGTTTTCCTAGCGAAATGGATAGCTCGGGTCGCAAGCATACGCTCCTGAAAAACCCAACCGCGCTTGCTTAATGGGCTTTGGTCGATAGTTTCCTTCGCAGTTGTCGTGGGTGTAACTAATATCTCTAGCACCTTATTCGGCTTAGAAGACTTGATTGCAATCCTTTCCGGTTCGCAAAAAGCCTCCTGGAGGAACCCCTCGTCGTCTCCTCCGGCGAAATGGGCTAGGAGAACACAGTAGGCGTCCTTGTATATCCCACCCATGCGACCCGATTCGATCCGCCAATCAGTTTCATCCCGCTGAATGATGCAGAGAGCATCAATCCAAAGATAGCGCACGCCTACCTGTCGGCAAAACGTCACTGCATCTCTGAACAACATTGGTAGACTTGTGAAAGGTATGTTTCTGAGCCGATCGAGGTATGTCTCATTGGTCAACTCAATGCGCGGCGGGCTGCTCCACCTGTGGCTCAAGGCGGCATATCTCGCAGTTTTATGAGAAGCACCGTCAAGCAAACAGATGTCGGCAGTCAGAGACTCGTCATAACTCCCAAGGTCAAGTACTCGATTCGGAAGGAAGCCGGGCGTTATGTTTTTGAGGGTGACCTGCAGCCATCTCTTCACTTTTAGGAACTCGGTGTGATATTGCCAATTACTGTAGCAATATTTGAGGTCACCTTTGATGTTACGAAAATTACTAATCGATCCTAGAGCGGCCGGGATACTTGGAGAGGGGACAAATTACGCGACTTGCTAGGGCTAGACGCCTTCAATGGACGTTCGATAGTATAGCGGCAACGCATTTCCCCAAGCTCGATGAATAGAATTTCAGCCCGTCTGTTACGCTTCAGCGTCATTGTCACGAATTCTTCGTGAGATGTCAGATCCGTTGTGAATTTCCCCCAGTCGTAATAATGTTTTTCCCACACTTTCTTAGTATACTTCTCGCTAATTTCGGCGTCTAAGCCATGGGCCACATTTGTCTTCGAATTTTGCGCCACGAAAGTCTGTCGAAGTCCAGTACGTACCAATGCACATAAGGGACAGTGGTTCCCATTCTTGGAGACGCTGCTGTATGTCGCTAACCCTTTCAAGACGGGTGGTTTCTGACTTGCCTGAAAGAGCTCGCGAGTGCAGGAGTCGCAGTTATCGCAAAGTATAACGGACATTTCCACAGAAATAGTTAGTAGTGGAGAGGCGGGAAAAGTGGTGTTAACAACAAATAAATAGTTATCTGGGAGCTATGTTACACAGTGAGCAGCAATGCTGACTTTAAATTTCAATGCGCCGGGTCTGCTTCGTGAAACTTATATGTGAATCAACGTACAGAGCCGCCTTTCAGCCACCCATTTCCAGCTGATGCTTCGAGACGTGTTGCGCTGTTTTTGTGGCGCCCTTAGTGTTCGCCCCTCCTTTGCCAGCTCAGCGGTCCGCAAGTCAGAGCCACAAGTCATATCGTGCTTGCTACCTTTTATTGGCGGACGCGAAAATTCGCGCAGTTTTAGAACGACACGTGTTCATTCTAGGAACGAGGATACAGGCAAGGTGACCGGAATGCAGAGATTGATTGATTAATTGATTGATTTACTCATACACGGTTCCAGCCATCCGTCTGGATAGCTATGCCGGAATGGCCCAGCTTTAGCACCAGTTGCCGAACTGCGTCTACCTCAGGAGACGCACCTCACTTTATCACACTCGTGTGACTAGCAACTTCCTCCACTGAGCGGTCTGGCTTTTATTTACGTCTATATATATATATCCGTTGACAGAAATGCTTTGTTTGTAATTGTGGTATAAGGCTTTGACTCGGCGACCAACTATCCTTTTGTATTTGCGGTCTTTAGATACTTGGTGGGCTACGGCCGCAATAAGGCCATATTATAACTCCGCTAGCCACAGCAACCGTGATTCCACGACCCCCCTAGTCCTTATAAGGAAAAACCTTCTTAATATTGTTCTTTCTCGTCCAAATCGCTTATTCCGTACTTTTGTAACTCCAAAGCTCTTCAAACTTTAATTCTCTCAAATTATATAACTACGTATACTTTATATAAATTAAATATTTATTATATATTTTATAAATTAATAATATCGTTTTAATAAAAGTTTAAAAATTTATCGAGTTTTTAAAAAATTACGATTATAAAAAGTAATAATACTTTTTTAAATTTATAAAATTATATATATTATATATTTATTTTATTATATTTAAAATTTAAATAATTTAATTAAAATTATATTAAAATAAAAAAAACTTTGAAAAATTGTTATTAATTAATAAAAACATTTTACTATAATTACTTTTTTCTAATATAATTATTACTCGTAATCGTTTTTTAATATAATTTTATTTATTATTATAATAGAAATCGCGTGTAAATTATTAAATTTTAAAAATAATTCGAAATCGAATTATAATCGTTTTCGAAATTATTATTATTATTCGTAAATTTATCGTTTTACTAATTATATTATTATTTTAAATATTATAAATTAATAATCGTAAAATTGAAATTTATTAATATAAATTGTTTTTTTCAATTTTAATTACGAAAAAAATATATATAATAAATATTTACTAAAAAAATAATATTAATTATTTTTTTAATCGCTCGAAATATAAAAAGTGAAATAATTTAATTAATTTTATTTAATTGCCTGTTCGGCATAAGGACTAATGTCAACTTTTCTATATGCACGTGACATCAACACTTCTCACAATGAGCGATTTCACTCAAATTTAACCGAGGTGCCCAAATGCAGCGATTTGATTGGTCTGTTAAAGAATTCGGCAGTCCCGTGACTTCGGACTAATATGCAGCCGATCCGGTGAAGAACACCGAAACTTCGATTTACGTTGCGACTATAATTAAAGGTTATTTGCTAATATAAACTGCATAAGACTTACAAATAAGTTGAAACTCAATTAAATATCACCAGATTTCAAGTTTTAAGCGATTCTATTAATCCGTTGTTGTGCAAATCAATAGAATGTAGTCGCACTCAGTAAAAATGGCGATCGCAAAACTCTCCTAAGTGCGCTTCTGCCTTAGGCACTAAGGCCGGCAACCGCTGAGAAACACTCTAAGTGCTGGATATCTCTACAGTTGCGCAGCTCTAAACGGGGGTCCCAGGGGGCGTCCCCCTGGTAAATAACTCTCTATAATCGATTGAATCGATCGTTGCAACTGAATATAAGACGAGGGTCCCAGGGGGTGTCCCCCTGGAGTGCTCTTTTAGTGTGAGGCTCTGCCGGAAGTGCGTTTCTGCCTAAGGCACCAAGGCACTTAAATGCTGGAATAGCTGCGCAGTTCTCAAGGGGGGTCCCAGGGGGTCTCCCTCTGGAATCATATGCTAAATAGAGTGATTTATATTGATTGAATCTATCGTAATAACTCGATATAAGAGACGGGGGTCCCAAGGAGTGTCCCCTTGGTGTGAGGCTCTGCTGGAAGTGCGTTTCTGCCTTAGGCATTAAGTCATTTAAGTGCTAGAACAGCTCTACGGCTGCACAGCTTTCGAGGGGAGTCTCAGTGGGTCTCTCCCTGGAATTATATGCCAAGTAAAGTGATTTATATTGATTGAATCGATCGTAGTAGCTTGATATAAGAGACGGGGGTCCCAAGGGGTGTCCCCCTGGTGTGAGGCTCTACTAGAAGTGCGTTTCTGCCTTAGGCATCTAAACGCTCACTTAATTGCTGGACATTTCTATAGCTGCGCAGCTCTAAAGAGGGGTCCCAGGGAGTCTCCCCCTGGAATTATATATTGAAGAAAGTGATTTAAATGGATTGAATCGATCGTAGTAACTTAATATAAGAAACGGGGGTCCCAGGGGGTGTCCTCCTGGAAATAAACTTCGAAGTAGGTTTCTGCCTTAGGCACTAAGGAGCTTATCAGCTTATCGGCTTCACCGTCCGGCAGAATCTCAAACTACTACCTCAATAACTATACTAACTTCAAATGCTTATAAAACGCTTAAATTAAGAGCTATTAACTTGAAACTTGAAATAGAAGTAGATTACTAAAGTCGAAGAGTTTATAGCCCTCCGCAGGAGCGCCCCTGCGAGGCCTGCGGAGCAAAATGTGCGTCGAGTGTCGAAAGAAAAGGCTCGTCCGCTATTGGCTCGCTTAGCGAGCCGCCGAACGAGTTCTTTCTTTCGAAACGAGAGAAACATTTTATTAAATAATTTAATTTATATTATACACGTAATATTTAATATTATACAATTAATATTTATTAATAAATTTTAAATTTTAACGTTAAAATTTATAGCGTTTTTTTATTTTTTTTTCGTATGACGTAATTTCGAATTATATTAATTTCGATTTTAAATATTTTCAAAATTTAAAATTATATTTTTTTTTTATAAATTTTTTTTTAAATATTTCGAATTTTTAAAAAAAATTTAATAATTATAATTAAATAAAAAAAAATATTTAAAATTACAATTAATAATATAATTAATTATAATTTTTTTTATTATAAAATTTTTTTTTATAAAAAAATAATTAAAAAAAATAATATTTTATTAATAATTTCGTAAATTTATTAAAAAAATATTATTAATTTTTAAATTATAAATTCGTTTTATAATAAAATATATTTCGAGACGTAAAAACGTATATTAATATATTTAATTAAACGTTTAAAAAAAAGAATTTATTTTTTATAAATTTGAAAATAAAATTAAAAATTTTTTTTATTAATTTTTTATTAATAAATTTAAATTTATATTTTTTATTTACGCGATTAAATCGTATAAATATTTTATTAAAACGTATAATATAATTAATAATTATAATTAAAATTCGATTTTTTTATAATAATATATTATTAATAATATTTAAAAAAATAAATAAATACAAATTTTTAATTTCGATTTAATAAAAATTTTTTACGTTTATTAAAAAATATAATTTATATAATATATAAATAAAATATATATAAATTTAATATTAATATTAAAATAATCGTTATTATTTTATAATATATATAATATTTTATTTAAATATTATTATTATTATTTTATTTTAAAATATGAAAATAAATATAAATTAAAAATTAATAAAAATTTTATAATTTTAAAAATAATAAATTTTTATTAATTTTTAAAAAAAATAAAAATAAAATAAAATCGTATATTATAAAAATAAATAATACTATTAAAAAACTTATAAAATAAAATATTTTTAAATTTGAAAAAATTTAAATTTGATTTTTTATTATTTGAATTTAAAAAATCGATTTAAATTTTTTATTATTTAAATAAATTTTTTTTCGATTAATATTTTAAAAAATTAAAAATTCAAATACAAATTTTTATTATTTAAATTTAAGAAAAATCATTTCAAATTTTTTATTATATAATTATAAGTTTAAAATCGATTTTTATATTTTTATTAATTATTATATAAATTTTTTTAAAAATAATTATTAAAATAAAAAATTATTAATAAAATATAATTTAAAATAATAAACGATTTTTAAATATTTTAAATTTAATTTTTAAAATATATTAAAAATAATTTAAACGAATTATTTTTTAATATTAATAAATATTACAAATATTAAACGAATTAATAAAAAAATAAAAAATAAAAAAAAATAAAAATTTAATAATATTAATATAATTTTAATTATTTTTAAATATAATTAATATATTATATATAAATTCAAAGATTATATATTGTAATTATTATTTATAATAAAAATAATAAATAAAACGATTAAAATATATGATTAATATTAATATTTATTTAATAAAAAAAAATTTTTAAAAAATTTATTATTAAAAAATATTAAAAAACGTATTTTTAAATATATTAAAAAAAAAACGAAAAAATATTTATTATTAATAATAAACCAAAAACGAAATAAACAAATAAATTAAATAATTCGTTAATTGATTATAAATTGTAAATTTAATAAACGCGCAAAAATTGAAAAATATAATTTCAATTTTAATATAAACGATATTAGTTTCGATTTAATTTAGTATTGTACGTAATTATTAAACTAATATTGTATTTATATTAGTAATTCTTTTTTTGTAATAAAAATTAATTCAATTTAATTATTTAAAAAAGTATTTTTTTTTATTATAATTCGTTAATACGTAAAATTTATTAATATTTTAATATAAAAATTATATAATTAAACTTTTGAAAATAATACTAGTAAATTAATATTGTTTTTAAAATTCGTCGAAAGTTATAAACGTCGAAATTAGAGTGATTTTTTTTTTTTAATTTTATAAATTAAATAATTATAACATTCGAAATATAATATAAAAAAAAAAAAAATTTTTTTTTTTTTAATAAATATTTTCTTTAATTCTTTATATTGTTTTTATCGTTTTTTTTTTTTAATTTATTTTTTTATTCGAATCGTAAAATAATTCGTATTTAAAAACTTTTTTAAAACTTTATTAAATGTTAATTTTGTTATAATATTCGTTAAATTATTTTAATTATTAATTTATTGAATTTTTTGTAATTTTTTGCGTTTATACGATTAATAAAAAATTATAATATCGATTATAAAACGCTTTTTTTTAATCGTTTCTAATTTGATTAAATATTCGTATAACGAATATAAATTTATATAAACGATTATTAAAATCTTAAAAAAATCGAATTATTAAATAATTATATTAATAATAAATTCGATTACGATTATTATATCGATTTTTTTTATTATATTATATATTTCAAAGATTAAAATACTTTTAATAACGCGTTTATTTTTAATAAAATTATAATAAATAAAATTTCTTTTGATTTTAAACTTTTTATCGTTTAATTAACGTTTATTTATTAGAATAATTTTATATTTAATTTGAAAATTAAAATTTTTATTGTTTATAAATAAATTATCGATAAAAACGAAAAATTTTATTATAAACAAATTGAAAATAATATATTTAAATTCTCGATTTAAATTTTTAATTTATTATTTCAATTTTTTATTTAACGTAATAATTTTTTTTTTCGTTGAATTTTAATATTAAATAGTAATAAACAAATTGAAAATTGTTTTAAATTGACAGATTATAATAATATAAATTTTTTTAATTCGTTATTTTTAATATTTAATTTGAAAATTAAATAATTTAATATTTATTAATTTAATTTTTTTATTTTAATTTTTTTATTTTAATTAAATTATATTTTCAAATTAAATTAAAACGTATTTATTAAAAATCAATAGTATTTTTAGTATTAAAACTTTTTTAGATTTGACTAAGAATTTAATTTTATTGAATTTATTTTTCTCGAAAATAAATTTTTTTTCTTTTATTAGTATAAACGTATCGTCGGTTTGTATTTTAATAACGTCGAAAAATCTTTTAATAATTGTAATTAAAAAATAAAAATCGTATATTAACGTAATAATAAATAGTTTTTTTTATAGTACTTGTAATACGTAGTTTATTAATATATTTTTATTTTTGTAATATTATATAAAAATTTTAAAATAATTATAATTGTATTTAATAAATATAAATAGTAAATTTTTTTCGATAAACGTATTAATATAAATCGTTGAAAATTTGTCGTAAATTGAATATAAATTTGAATAATATTACGAAATTATATTTTTATTTTTTTATTTAAAAATTAAATTAAAAAGAATTTTAATACTATAATTAATCGCTAATTAATTTTTTAAATTATTAAAAATTGCGTAAAAATTAAATTTTTAAATTATTAATTTCGATTTTTTATAAAAAATATTAATAGTTTTTTTTTTGATTTTATTAATTAATTTCGAATTAAAAATTCGAATTTTAATATATTTAATAAAATTATATTAAACGAAATTAAAAACTTTTTTTATAATCAAATTATCGATTTTTTTTTTAAAATATTTCGAATAATTGTTTAAAAATTATAATTATATTTTTTTTTCGTAATTTTAACAATAGTTTTATATTGCTTTTTTTTTTATTTATTATAAAAATTATAAAAATTTTAGTTTTTTTAATAATAGTAATATAAAATTAATCGTTGAAATTTTTATAATTTATTTTATTGTTTTTAATAAAATTATAATATTTATTTTATTTAAATTTTTTATTATATATATTTTTGTTTTGTAATTTTTTTAAATATTTTTGATTTAATTTGCTCGATTGAAAAAATAAAAAGATTTTTTTTTGATTAAAAAATAATAAAATTTTTTTTTTTTTTTTTAATTATTTTTTTGATTATTAATTCGATTATAAATTTCTAATATTTTTTTTTCTATATAATAAAATTTAATAACTATTGAATAAAAATTAATTAATTCGTAAAATATATCGATTATATATTTTTTTTTATTAATTATTAATAATTTGTATAATTTTTTTTATTCGTTTTTTTTTACGTCAAACGCGTACTTCGAATAAAAATAGTAAATTTAATATAAATTTCGTATTTGAATCGTTTTTTATTATAAGCGTATTATTGATTTAACGTTAAACGTATAAATAGTATATTTTTTTAACAATTGCTCAAATTGTTTTAATTCTTTTAATAATTAATAACGATAATACGTCGTTACTAATTATTTTAAAGTAAATTTCAAAAACTAATAATATAAATATAATATTATTCGATTTTATCGAATTGTTAATAGTTTTAATTACTATTTGTAAAATTATATTTTTATTAATTTATTTTTCGATTAATTTATTGTAAATAATCTCGTAAATTCAATATAATAAAATATAATATTTTTTTATTTTTTTTATATTATTATAAATTTTAATAAATATTTTCTTGATTTTAATCGTTATTATTTTAGCGTTTTATTGAAATTCTATAAACGAGAAATTTTTCTCGATATTATAAACAATATAATCTAGTAATTTTTAATACGTATTAATTCAATAAATATATAATATATTTTATATTATTTTCGCAAATATATTTTTTATAAATTTAATAATTTGAAATATTATAAACGAGTTTATTATTTGTAATAATAATTTTTTATTTAAATATAAAATATTAACAATAATTATTTATATATTTAATAATAATAATAATACTTAGTAAAATATTAAATATATTTAATATTTATATTATAATTAACTCGTTAAAATTTTTTTATAAAACGTTGTACTAATAAATAATTAAAACGTTTATATAATTAATATAATTTAATATTTATAAAATAATTTTAAATTAAATTTTTTTTCGATTAATATAATAATATTTATAAATAATTTTATTTTTTTATAATAAAAACAATTTTATTTTTTTGAATTAAAATATTCTTAAAATTATCGAATTTTATATTTATAATATTTATATTTTAAATATAAAATAAAAAAAATGTATTTATAAAAATAATATAAAAAATAATAATATTTAATAATATATTAATTCGAATAATTTTTTACAATAAAACAATATTTTTATTAAAGCGAATTTTATAAATTTCAATCGTAGAAATATTTAATTTAACGTTAGTATTAAATTTTCAAAGTACTATAAATTGCAATTAATTAGTAATTAATATTTCGACGATTTATTATTGATATAATTCTTAGAAATTTTTTTAAAAAATATCGATTTTCGAAAATAAAAAATAAATATTAATTCGATTTAATTAATTCGAATTATAATTATAAAATATTGAATATATTTTTTCTCGTAATAATATAACAAATAAACTAATTATTTAAAATGATTATCGTTTGCATATTATTAATTTTTTCAAATTCGATAAAATAATTTTTATTTTCATTTTCTATTTTTATATTTATTAATAATTAATTTACTTTTACTATTTAAATATTTTTCGATAAATTTTTTATTTTTTCGATTCTAATAAAAAAATTCTAATAATAAACTATTATAATATCTCGATTTACTATGTATTGAATTTATTATTAAAATTTTGCATATATTTATTATCGTTTTTTTATCGTATATTTTATAGATTAATATTTCGATTTACTACAAATATAGTATTTTTTCTAGTATAATTCATTTTAAAATCTATGATTTCTATAATATTTATCTCGAAAATTTTCTCGATCTCGATATTTTTTTCGATTTTGTTTTCGATCGCGTTTTTTTTTTCGTTTTTTATACGTACGATCGATTTAATTTTAATCGAATTTATTTTTCTTATTTTAAAAAATAAAATCCAAATTATATTATTATATTTTACGTAATTGCGTTATAATATTTATTATTAATCGTAATTTAATATAAATATTTTTAAAAATATTAATAAACTTATAAAAAATAAAATTACACTTTTTAATATTTCAATAAATACTAATAATTTAATCTCGCAAATTATATTTCGTTTAATATTTCAATAATAAATCAAATTAAATTTCTTAAAATTAATCAAAAAATAATTATAAATAATTCAATTTAAATTTTATTAAATTAATTGTAATAATTTTTATTAAAATTGTTTTTTTTATAAAAATATATATAATTAATCATTTTTTTTAATCTCGAAATAAATTTTTATTATTATTATTAACGTAATAAAATCGAAATTTTTTTTTATAAATTTATTAAAATAAAATATATTTATTCGTTTTATAAAACTAATAAAAATATTTTATTATATTAATTTTAAAATAATTCAATTTTATTATAATAATTATAAAAAATTAATAATTTATAATTAAAAATATTATATAATTTTTTATTATATTTTTTATTATTAATATAAATTTTTATTAAATTGTTATATATATTCGATTATTATTAAAAAAATTATTAATAAATAAATTAAATATTTTATATTATATTAATTAAATTCGTATTTATAAAAAGAATTATAATAAAAAAAATATAAAACAAATTCGTATTTGTAAAAAAATCGTAATAAAAAAAATATAAAAAATAATTATAAAAATAATTATTATTTTAAAAAAAATTCGTATTATTAATTGAAATCGAAAAAGTAATTATACTTTAAATATTAATTATTAATATTAATATACTTTGATTTATTAATTTAATTAATCGATTTTATCAAAAGAAATTTTTTTTATTTTTTAATTAATTAATAATTTTTTTTGATATTTATTTATAAAAAAATTTTTATTGAAATTTTTTTTTCAAATTATTAATAATAATGTTTTTATTTTTTAATATTTAAATTTTATAAATATATAAAAAATTTTAAAAACGACGTATAAAATTTTTATATATTAAACGTAAAATTTATTATATATATTTTTTAAAGTTTTTTTAAAAATATTTTTATAAATTATAATTCGAGTATTTTTTTTTTTTATATATTTTAAATCGATAAAAAATGTATTTATTTAAAAAATTTTTATTAAAATTTTTATCGTTCGTAAAATTGAAAATTTTTTTTATTTGTTTTTATTATAAACAAATTTAATTTTAAATAAATTTATTATTTTGAAAAATAATTATATAATAAATAATAAAAAAATTAAAAATTTTAATTCGAATTCAAATAAATATTATTATTAATATTTATACGTTTTCGATTAAATAATAAATAAAATCGTAAAAAATTTTTATTAATTTTATTTTTAATATAATTTCGAGTAAATTAATATAAACTTGAAATTATTTTCGCGTTTTTTTATTCGTTTTTCGTAAACGTTATTATTTTACGTAATAAATATAAATTTAAAATTGTTTTTATATTGTTTTTTTTAAGTTTTTAATAATTTCAATATTTTTAATACGTTTTTATAAAAAAATTCTTATAAATTTTTATTTTTTTAAAAATATATTAATTATTTTAAACGCGTTTTATAATAAATTTAATAAAATTTTTATTTTATTATAATTAATTTATTTTAAATAAATTTTTACTATTTCGTAATTAATTAAACAATTATTAATTAATATTAATATTACTCAAAATATTTATTACTAATAATAAATTAAAAATAAAATAAATAAATAAATTAAATAATTTATTAATTGATTATAAATTGTAAATTTAATAAATGTACAAAAATTGAAAAATATAATCTCAACTCTAGTACAAACGGCGCTAGTCCCGATCTGGTTTAGTATCGCACGTGACTATTAAACTAATATTGTACTTACAATAATAAATAAATTTTTATAATAAAAATAATAAAACGTTTATTTAAAAACGATAACTTTTAAAAATATATATTATAAATAATAAATATAAAAATTTATATTATAATATTTATAAAATTTTAATTTATATTATATTTAAATTTCGATATTTATATTATAAATATTAATAAATAAAATTTTAATATTTTATTTTAATTTTTTTCGATTTTTATTAATTTTAAAAATCGATCTAATTAAAATCACGTATTAATTCAAATAATTTTAATTATAATTTATATACTTTTAAAACAATTTTCTTAAAAACGTAGTAATCTTAAAAAAAAGTTCTTAAAAGCGTATAAATCTTAAAAGCGTGTAAGTCTTAAGAGAAAGTTCTTAAGAGCGTATAAATCTTAAGCAGACGGGGCCTATTCACCAATCAATGGCCATTTACACCAATCCAAGTGGGTCCCGGGATCTCATTTGCTCCTAAGACCTCTGGAGGAGACTTGCGCCCAGGACCGTAGGGGGGCGTGGGACCAACGGTCCTAGGCCCGCTTAAGGTCCTGGGGACGATGAGGCTCCTAGGAGCAAGTCTCCTGGGACTCTTGGGGGTCGTGGGAGCCGGCAGGTGATAATTTACCTTTGCTTCAACAACCTCCAGAATGCAAGAAAACGGTTCCGAAATCCCTCCCTAGTCCGCTGAAAACCTTGATCGCAAAGATCTCTTTTCAATGTGGAAGAGCATCACATATGCTCGCATCCAAAATGTGTATATGGTTGCGATCTACGGAGGTGCCAAGGTTAAAGAAGTGCTCACCGCCCTCGCTTGTTTGTATGAGGCAGAATATTTTGGTTGGTGGCGAAAGAAAGCGGTAAGCACTTCTTCAGCCCTGAGCAACTGGACGCCGACTAAGTTATTTATGGTAAAAGAAGTTAGGAACGGCAGGGGGTCGAAAAATGACCCGAATCGCTTCGTTCGATTCGGGTCTCATCGCTCACAAACTGATGCGGGTTCAGCCAAGTGAGTGACGTCACGATTTCTGCACAGCAGGCACGTGCAAGGGAGCAGCTTTAGCGCGCTTTGCTAGCGCAGGAACCAGGACGAGAGAATGACCCGAATCGCTTCGTTCTATTCGGGTCCCATCACACCTCTTGAACGTCGACCTTTCCTTCATCTGCCACGCCGACCTTGGGCAGATGGCGATCCGAAAGAAGTCAAGGTAAAGCAACAAGATGCCGCCTTTTAATTTAGAACTGGATTTGGAGTTAAACTCAAATGTGGATAAGGTTAGGAATTGCTCTTTTCTCGTCTCTATTCTCCTCTAGTTCTTCTGATGTCCTATTAGGTCTTCAACTATCTGGTCTGCCTGTTGCGGAACCGCAACATTGCCCAATATATCGAAAACCATCCTGCCGCTTATAACGAAGTCCTAGCAGCTGTTCAAGAAATTCCACAGCCAAAGCCCTTACCAACTCCCGCTTCCACACCTCGAGAAAAGCCTGACACTAACGGCCAGGCTGACCAGCACAAGAACAACCTCGTCGACCCTCATAATCATAGCCCCCTAGCGGTTAAGCAAGAACTTAGTCAAGGAAGTCGACCTTTATACTATGCCTATGTCGAGGACGCAGACGACTCTAGCGTCGAGCAGACGAGCGACAATTCTCAGCGTTCGGCGAACCTCGACGTTTAGCCTCCACCTGACCACAACAACGCTACACACGACCAGGACGCTCGACAGGACAAGCAGCCCTCTGAACCCACCGTTACCTCTTCGACCCCGCAGCGGCCGGACACTCCACAACACACACCCTCTAAACGCAAGCAACACTTTGAGGACGGTAGCGCTTCAAAACGCGTACATATCGAGCTCGCAGATGCGACCGAAAGTGGACCCGGGAGCAGCAACACTAGATACCCGACAAGACAGACGTACGAAGAGTTTGCTCTGAGGTACTATATACTTGTTCCTTTATCGTCACGGACGTTAGAAATCCGGGATATAGCAAACAAAATCCTCTCGAGGGTGCTGGGGGCTAGCAAGAGCGAGAGCTTGGACAAGTATCAACTCGGGTTAATAGAGATCTTCTTTTGTGCTGACATGTTGGTATTCTTGGAGAATTTTAGAACAAAGCGTCTCAATCATTGCGCCACTATGATCCAGAAGAATCTGAAAGCCAAGTACTATCGCCGCAAGTATTTGGAGGCACGAAACGCGATCCTCCTCATTCAGTCCGCTACTCGGAGACATCTTACTTGGAAGTATACGCAAGAGAGTCGTAAAATCAAAGCTGCTACTACAATACAAAGAGTATGGCGCGGTCAGAAGCAGTGGGAAAGCTTCAATGTTATTCGCAACAACGTTATCTTTGCACAAGCTGCGGCGAAAGGCTTCTTGCGAAGAAAGGAGATCATAAATACCCGTGTTGGAAATGCTGCGGTATTGATTCAAAGGGTGTGGCGCTTGTGGAGACACATGAAGAGCTGGAGACAGTATAGGCGCAAGGTCGTTATTGTCCAGAGCCTGTGGCGAGGTAGGTGTGCTCGCCGCAGGTGCGAGAAGATTCGTGAAGCGGAGGCAGACGCGGTGGGTCAAGGAGATCATGAGAAAGATCGGATCGCAGAGTTACCTGTACACTGGCGAACACAGTTGGAACGGATCAAGAGTGTAGAGGTACTCGAAGATTGTCAGCGTTTCTACTATAAGGTACGCTATCCGGTTACTTCTATTGATGTTAGGCCCGATCAGGATGCCTTGGAACGAAGTGGAGGACCGGACAAGCTCCCAACCAGGGATCGACGGTTGAAACAGCTCAAATTCCTAATTGAAGATGGGTTGGAAAAAGAAAAGTCTCTCGAGACCCCGAGAATAGTACTCTAAGTCTCAAGGAGAGTACACCTGGTAGAACTAACAGCCAAGTATATAGAGGAAATCGAAGCCGAGAAAACTGCGCCTAAAAAGCGACAACGACCATCTGTTAAAGAGAGATTTACTGACCTCCTCTTCCCCCACACGATCAAGTATAAAAGCAAGAAAGCTAGGAAGGGGAAAAAAGGCAGGAAAGTGAGTGATCAGAAAGGCCAGCAAGTAAGTGAAAAAGAGGTGCGTGAGAGAGCAAAGAAAACATTCGAGTATTGGATACGGTTGGGGAAGCCGCTATGGAGAATGTCTGAGCGCTACGGCCTCAGCATCCTAGTCGTGCTTCCTAAGGAGGTGACAGAAACGAGGTAGGTTCTTGCTTTCCTGGTACGGGTAGAACTTGTCACTCTGGTTCGCTAATTATTAGTCTTTGTGCACTCCGGAAGGGTCAGGATCAAGATGTCGTTGACTATATTGACTTATGTCATCCAGGGTTGAAGGAGCAGATCAGCAATCTGTCCTCTCTTCTTCCAGGTATAATTGCAGGTGGGCTCCCATCAAAATGGCTAGTGATCGAAACCATCCCGCATCACAAATTATCAGATCATCCCTTCGAGGGGCTATTTCAGTTCTCCAATGATCGCGAATCGTTGAAACTCGGTGGCCTCCCCTCATCTCAGCCATCTCAGACGCCTATGGAGACTATTAACGGTCGACAGGCCGATGCGACGGTTGGGCCTTCCGATCATGGGCACGCTAATGTGCAGCCATCCTATGCCCAAGGCACCATAGAGTCAGTCCAGAATATGCGTCCAGAATGTACTTCTGAAAGGCTTCCGTCGCGCTCCCTCAATGTTGAAATTGAGGATGGAAATCTATCGGATTCTACTACGGATTGCGGCGAGTTCGCACACCCATCAGCATGTCACGAAAATTCCGATTACTACCAAGAGATTGATCAGGAGTTCAGCAGCTATAGGACGATGATCAGACTGCACAACCGCAGCCAGGTCATAGTAGGGGATTTCTCAACCCCCAAGACTATTATTTCCAGGACGTTGATTGGCGTGCACAACAGCCGTCTGCTTGCGAGGGAGAATTTCTGGACTCCCAAGACAGTGACTTGCAACGATCAGGCCTAAATGATACAGAATTCTCTAACTTGGATTCGTTCATCAACTATTCTCCCCAAAATACACCCAGCGTCGCATTTACATGCCCAAATCAATCTCGAGGTCAGAATTTACCAGCACGCCTTGTGGATATGCCGCGAGCCTCAACCAATTGTATAATGGCATGGACTGCTCATGATCAAGGCGCCGGAACAATTAATCCCAAAGATCTCTTCCAAGCTTCCGTTTAGCATTTAGCACAAAACAAAAAATTATGGTCAAAACTTTGGGCTCAAGAATATCACATAATGAAGTAGTGACATTGTAACCGTTATTTGCAGCAGCGAACCTGGAGGGAAACTCTAAGGATAAAAGGTTTCCATGGATTGAAAAGACATTGTTTATCATCAATCCCTAGAAATCATCCCCTTAGCTGATCATGGCTGTCAGCCCATCTAAAAGAAGAAGCGAAAGATGGAACAGAAGGAAGTTTACCCTAATTAACAAGGCTCACGAGCTTGCAGATGCGTCAAGGCGGCGGACAGTAGAGATGAAGTGGCAAAGGAGCGAGGCACCGTGAGTAATACAGTGAAAGCACGGCAGTCAAGGAAACACAGACCTAGTGATAAAGCATATGAATAGATGAGGTATTTGAAGTGAGCAGCGGATTGATTGGTAGCCTCATTTTAAGGCTTTGGGCATAACTGCTGCTCAGCGAAATAAGAGGCTACGCAGCAGAGATAGAAAAAAAAGGAATCTTTCCTGTGGTACGGTAAAGTTCGAAATCGGCTTCAGTTCGAAACACTGAAAAAAAAATTTGACCCACATTTTATGCAGCGCCAACCCCTGCCTTCGCTTACCTCTTCGACGCACGTGATCTGCCTTACAATTTTTCACGTTGCCGGTCATCGGTTATTTCTGGTACATCACGTGATAGTTATGATATTATCTTGCCGGAGTGGAGGGTAAAGCTGTGGCCTCCGCGAACAGAATAACTTATGTCTCGTTTTTCCATTTCTTGGGAGGCTACGTTTTCTTCGTATCTCATTGGTTTAGTGTCTACGTTATAGGAACGAGGCTCTGCTGCGTTGTCGTTAATTTTCGAGATTTCAGGAGGCCACGTTATTTGCACATCTCATTGGTGAATAGCTTCCGAGGGGCTAAAATGTCTACTCACTTTTAGAAAGTATTGCACTGTCAAGTAACACTCTATGATTGATGTTTGATATGCAGTTGCCGACACCGTGTTCTTGCCCTGAAGTCTTTCATCGTCCCGTTGGCCGTTACTGGCAGGAGCATTCCTTACTATTCTTCTCTGCGACTTGTCAAATCACTTGAATATCCTCAAATGAATCCTCAGTAACTGAAATTTCTCCGTCCATAGCCCCATGTAAATAGCAAAAACTTACAACCAAGAAAGCTCGCTGTTCAATGCCCATAATTTTGCTCTCTGCACCAACAATCGTATCCCTCATAATCATTGGCATTTGACAGCCTGGGACAAGAATTACGACGTCTCCAGGCCTCACTGTTTGTTTTGCTACCCCTATATATCCATTCTTGGTATAAAACAGTACCATACCAGATAGTACTGCATTTATCATCCCCAAGATGTCATTGAAATGTGCATCAGATGGCACACACTTGCCGTCGTCAAGTTCAAAGCTAGTGTTTGATCTGTGTAGGTTTTGACGGCCATCACTGTCAAGATTACCCGTGCCTTTTGCCCTCGAAATACGAGAAGAGAAGAATAGTACGTCGTTACTTGTAAGACGACGTGCAGAGCTAGCACCCCAGCAGCAGTCCGCACTCAAGGTTCTCCACCAAGCCTCCCTCCACGACCCTCCGGATGGATACTGGCTATCAAGAGGAACATGAGCCATTAATTGCACTCCAAAGTTTTGCAAAGCAATGAGAGTTCTAGAGCGCGACTCCATCAGCTCAAACTCATCGCTTGTCCCATCAACTTGGTCAATCTCGCATGCCATCATGTGCAGTGTGGTGTATGACACTACTTGAGGCATTTTTGACTCCTGTTGAGACGGCTTGAATAGGTTGACAATTATGGTCCAAATGTTGCATGAGTAGTTATCCAGCGCGCTCCAGTCAACAACCCATGATGGTAATCCGCGCACGCAGTGGTCGATGCCAGCCCATGGTAAGCATGACAACGAGCCCTTATCGTTGATGTAATCTGCACAGACCCCCGTAAAAAGGTTGCAGAGTGCGAGCGTGTAGTCTGGAATGATAGCTGATGGTGGGTTAGTCATGCCCAGGAGCGAGTAAACACAGTCCGCCTGTACCGAAACCTTTCTGTCAACGAATTCAACACAAAGGTCGATAATGTGAGTATTGCGGTCTCTTAGATTCCGAAAATTACATGTGGGTATAAAGTTTCGAAGGAAACCACGAATTGCGTGCCGAAGATCGTAGTGCCCCGGGCGGGACGAAAGACAACAGCGATGGTCGGTGTGGGTAGCGATCATGTCCATAGCTCTAGACATAATCTCAATATCCATAGATATTTCTCCGAAAAATATGCCAACAGATGGGGCTAAAACCGCCTCCTGTATAACCCATCTCCGAGTAAACCAGGCGTTGTCGCGCAGGTATTCGAAGGCTCGGTGGACTCCTCTAAAGAATGCGTCTTGATTATCGTAGTTGAAGGGCTCAATTGCCGTCATATGCTTTCCTTCCGAGATCCGAGTCAGAATCAGAGCACATGCCGTAGGAATGATCGATTGTGTCGGCAAAACAGGTGGAGAATCAAGATGTCCTGACTGCTTCTGCGAAACAACCGAGAACGGGTATGGAGAGTTAATTCCGAGGTACCGATTTCCTGACATGCTAGTAGGCGGCGTCATTTTGTCCTCAGGCATTGCTCCTGGAATTTCTCCAAGCCAGACAAGAACATGTTTGCATTTAGAATATACCTTGCGCATGAGTTGGACCTGACGGACCTTTTCCTTCGGATCAGTCTGATTTATGCAGACTGCATCAGCCCAGATGGTGAGTGGCTGGTTTCCAGCATGGTATCCATGCCATCTCAAGCGACGTAGAGCGTGATAGAGGTTGTGCGAAACATGGAAAACTTGATCCTCAATATGGACCTCAGCAGTTGCGGTGGGATCACCCCAAACGTACGAGAGTGCAGCATACTACGTACAGGCCCTTTTAATTGTTAAAACGTCGCCACCCAGATTACTCAATTACAGACCAAAAAAAGAAGATCTGGACAGGTGATTGGGCAGACCACTCGGAATTTCGACAGAATTTGGACGTATTTTCTCTCGCTTAGCAATTAAAAGGCCCTGTAGGTAGTATGCTGGTACTGGGTGTCCCGTGAGGCTGGCAATGGAAAAAGAGCATTTGATGTTCCGATCCCAGTTTTCTGGGAAGACTGTTATAAGTCGGATCTCCTCTTTCTCGTCGTCAAGAGGGTATGTTGCGTAGATTGCTTGCATACTGATTGAATTAACCTCCACGGCGAAGGTTAGTGGTAGTGCAACTTGCTGTTCGTGTTTGAGCACTCAATTGAGGCACCTCTGCCGATATCGGCTAATTCCGAGGCAAAATCCCACGTGACATGCGGTGGGATTTAAGCGAATGCAGGGTCTAGAGACAAGCTAGCCGTAGAGGGTTAGTGCGCATAAAATGTGGGTCAAAATTAAAAACCATTGAGTGTTCGGAACTGAAGCCGATTTCGAACTTTACTCTACTAGTACTACCTACAGGGCCTTTTAATTGTTAGCGCACCGAGAATTGCCACAATAACGCCGCTTTTACAATCACTCCACTGTAGAAACACAATAGAATGCAATGGATAATGAGGTTATTCAGAACTCTGTGTACCAACCATTGGCCTCAATCACTGCTTTGCAGCGCGCAGGCATTGTGTGAATCATGTCCTTGACCTCCGCATTTGTAATATCACTCCAGGCCTTTAAAACAGCTGCTTTAAGCTTGCGGTAGTTCCTATGGACCTCTGGATCAAGCAAAGCCAAAATGTCCTTCATTCTATCTCACATAGTTTCAATTGGTGAGAGATCTGGAGAAAATGGTGGCCAGAAGATTGGAATGATCCCTCTCTCTTTCATAAAAGCTATACTATGCTTTGCGGTGTGTCCTGGTCCTCCATCCTGCTGGAATAACAACTCTAAGTGATTGAATAGATACCTTCAAACTACAGGGACGGTGTGCTGACAATAGGTAGTTTGATCGATTGACTTCCATTCCTTCTCCCAGAATAATCCTTCTCCTTTGCCATATTTCCCTGAGATACAACCCCAAAACATCCACCCTATCTTCCTTTGCCACTTGTGAGCTATGCAATCAAGGTGAAAGAGCTCTGAGACTCCTTTCTTTCTTGTGCACCATTGCTGGCGATAAAGACCAGGAGAAGTCCAACTCTCATCACTCCAGAGGATCTCATCCCATTGTTCTAATGTCCAATGCTCATGCTCATGTGCCCAAGCTAGTCTAAGCTCTCGATTCTTCTCTGAAAGTGGAGCCTTTCTCTTTCTGACCTCTCGCACATAGCCTTCAAGCTTAAATGCTCGGCGGATTGCTTTCTCTCCGCACCAGTCCTGCCAACCAAAGTATTCAGAGAGCTCTGCCCAAGAGATGTCTCGAGTATGAGAGTTTGTGGTGGCCCAATCGACAAGCTGTTTGCGGTGGTGAGGTGTGAGAAGAACATGGGCTCCACAATGCCCTTTCTTTTGAGGAGTTGGTCGCGTTTCTATCGCATAGTAGAGTTGTTTCTGAGTAAGACTAGAAAATTGGAGCAAAATGTCAGCAATGCTCCAACCAGCTGTGTAATAAAGGGTTTGGATTTGCAGTTTCTCATCCCTTGTAGACTCTTGCGAAAGTGTGTGAAGTGTAGAGATATGCAGAGGCTCTGGCGTTGAATAATCCATTGAATTGATGATTTCAATGTAAAGCAGAGGAATGAGCTCACTTTAAAGCAGCATAAGAAATCACCTGTTTGAGTATAGAGCAGGTGCTTTTCTGGTGGTCTGATTGGCTGATGCCCGACGTCATGCCACGGCCGAAGAGCTGTTTTCGGACTCGCTAGACAATTAAAAGGCCCTGTAGGTAGTACGTGCGGAGCAAGGGGGAAAGGTCCAAATCTGTGGGCCGAAAAATAAGGGTGGGAACCCGATCACATGATCTGGAAGCATACAGCCTTCATATACATTACGTAAAAAGCCTCCCACTAAACCATGTCTCGATAAGACAACGAGTGGAATGGCCATAGACCAGAAGATTTCTTGACGCTACAATGTTTTCCACAGAAAGAAGTCGCCCATCCTAGCTCCACAACTTTCGAACCCCTCTTTGGTTGAGAAAGCTTCAACTGACCTCAACTGTTCTGTTCCTCCTCGCGGTGTGCACTCCTCAGACGCATTCCAGGAGTTGGAGAGGCTTACACCTGGTAAGCACCACCTATTTTCTTAAATAGCTAGCACAGAATGACCTTCACACAATAGACGCGCGCAAAAGATTTGCTGATCACCTTTGCACTGCCCTGTTGCGAAAAGTCTCGCACCACTTGACTGGGAAAGGCTGAGCCGTGCCCTGATACTATTTCCAACTTTCAACATCTTCTCCAAGCTTCGACTCGACCTAACATAACAAACCACACCCTCGGGGCAAAGCTCGTAGCTCGGTCCCATATCACGCGCAACAAACATGGCTGCGGTTGTCCCTCAGCCAATAGAGGAGCACGCACAGGTTCAATTGCTCACAACCGCGCTGAAGAATATATGTAATGGGTACGAAGCCGGCGGCACAGTCCTCCGCGAATTGTTGCAGAACGCAGATGACGCTGGTGCAACTGAAGTGGTATGAGATGTTTATCTTGGAGAGACAATAATCGCTGATTTGACTTCAGAGGTTCATTCTGGACGAAGAAACTCACCCTTCCAATGCACTTATGGACCCCGCCCTACAGAAATACCAGGGTCCATCTTTGCTCGTGTTCAACAACGCAGTATTTACCGACAGGGATTTCAAAAATATATCTCGGCTCGGGGATTCGATGAAGAAGGATGATGGGGGGACTACTGGTCGTTTTGGCCTGGGATTTAATTCCGTGAGTCCTTCTATTCATATTTGACAGTCTCTGAAACTGCATTCCAGGTGTACAATTGGACAGACTCGCCATCCATCGTGTCGCGACATAAATTCTGTATTCTCGACCCTCACCATGAATGGTCCAAAGGTGGCCCGACCTATGATTTCCCGGCCAGTGCCCAAAGCCCGGCAATGATAAACCATATAAAAGCGTTTGCTGCAGTCATGAAACAAACTGACGTGTCTTTCGATGGCACAATTGTCCGAATTCCTCTACGCACAACTCTTCAATCCCAAAGCAGCCAGATTTCGAGTTCTCCTACTAGCATTTCCGACATCATGTCAGTATTTGAAAACTTTGCTGAAGAATTGGGCGAGAAAATCTTACTTTTCATGAGAAGCGTTGAGAAGTTAGAAATGGTATCTCGCAAAGGAACAATCAGAATTGAAATGGGAAGTACTGACACAATCCGAGTGTGAGTAGTCAAGATGGCTGTTCTCGATTGGGTGGCTGACTTGATTCATATGGACACAGACACAAACAGAAAGTCAAACATGCTGTCGAGCGTGCTTTGACTGACTCTCGCTATTGTTTTGACCATCCCTTCCAGGCTACCATCACATACGAAAAGTTTGGAAAAATCAAGGCTACCGATTTCATCATCCATCATCAGATACTTGGTGGTGCGATGGACCTTAACTTACAGGAATGGTGCTCTGAGCAAAAACTTATTCCCTGGGTTGCTGTTGCGTCAGCACCAGTATGCACACAGACTCTCGACATCTTCAGCAAATGCTAACTGTGCCCAGACTCAGTCTTCCCAACCATTTGAGGGTTACCTGTTCAACGTATTACCTCTGCCGGTCAAATCAAACCAGCCAATTCATTCTCATGGCCTTTTCAGTCTTCAGCCCGACAGAGCGAGTCTGAAAGTTAATGCCCGGACAAATCAAGATCAGAATCCTGCGATATGGAACAAGTGGCTCTTCGAGAGAGCTATCCCAGAATCGTGGGTGAAACTTCTTCTCTTCTTGGCAAAGATCTATCCTCAAGAGTCGCATTTCCGAATGTGGCCACAGCTGGCAGCTAACAATGACCCTTTGGTTCATGCAACCCGAAAGGTGTCAGATATCATCGAGAGAGAATGTCATGCGCTCTGGCCCACATGCGTAGGGTATGTAAATTCAAACGACGGTATACTCTCCACTAAGTCGCTACCGAAGGAGCTGAAAGCCGCTCTTCAACAAGCACAAGTGCCCATGGTGTATGTGCCAGGACGGTTACTTTCCAGAGCCAAAGAAATATTTTGTGAGCAGACATTGTCACCACACACACTTTGCGAGAGATTGAGGTTAAATGACGGCGTTTGTTCAGTGGACAGTCAAGGAAGATTACAAATTCTTGATTATGTTTTGACACATGAGAATTTCTTCCAGTATGGTGGTCTCGAAATATTCCCTTTTGAAGATGGGGCATTCGGTGCGATTGGCAATGATCGCTTGGCATTCGTAAGTCGGAATGGACCTGAGGAAGAACTTTTTGTACGTGATGTTTCCCGAAACATTGATGTGAAGAGACTCCTGGAATCCTCCCGTACTGCCTTGAGGCACGGATGTCAAAAGAAGACGGTTCACCCTTCGATTCAATTTCGCACAGTAATTTCATTCAGAGAATATGCTCTCACGAAGGTGTTCACGCACTTCTCGCCAGATGAGGACATGGTGGACCTTGACCGGAATCAACGCGAGTTTGTCGGCAGTGCCATGGCTTGGATGCAGTATGAGGCAATCGATATATTAGATCACAACCTTTTAGATCTTTGGCTGATTCCCCTCAGCAACCAGAAGTATCGGAAAGTCAAGTCCTCGAAAGACAATCGAATATACTTTGCCCCCAGTGGAGCATTAGGCGACATCATGTGGAAGATCGACGGCAATTTGTCGGTCAAATCGCATCCTCTCATTATGCGTGGGTCAGTACATACTCGACAAGTCTTGTCCGGATTGAGGAAGTACCCAGATCTCATGCCAAAGCTGTGGGTATCGGATGCGAATGATATCTTCAGCTTCATTGACTGGCTACAAGAAGTTTCAGCTTTGGTTGAGGAGACACAGGATACCTTGCGAAATGATCTGGTCTTGGCCATCTTAGGACACCTTCGATCGACATTGCCAGAAAAGACGAAGAAATTGCTCGGAAATCGTTTGATCTCATTAAGACTTTTTCGGACGGTGTCATGGAAGGAGGACGAGAAGAAAAAGAAGATGTAAGAAATTTCTTAAACAACATGGTATTGAAACTCACAGATCCTCAGGGTCTGTTTACTATCCTGGCCTTTGCAAGCATCGAACGATGTTTTCATCGGGCTTCTTGAGGGTGTTAGTCCGGTTCCGGATGTACCCGGCACTCAATTTCTGCTTGCGGAGTACGATAGTCCTTCCAGAAAACTCCTTGATTTTCTCCGCATTGCAAAATGCGTCTCGCGCATAGTGCTCATCCAAGACGTGATAATTCCGGCCTGGAGGAAAGGCCAAAGTAATGCTTGGAGTGGTCTCCGAAAGGCACATATGAGCAAGTTCATTTTGGATCATTTCTCCTCCCTTGAACCTGCACATCAGATCGATGTTAAAAAGCTTCCAATGGTGCCCGTATCCAGGTTGGATGGTAAACCTACATCAAAGTTCTCGATAGCATCAAACCTGATCGATCGTTCAAAACTGGATTTGGCTCGACTTTGTTTCGATGATGAGGAAGTGGTTCCAAACCACCACTTCTTTCAGAATTGTAAAATTCAGTTAGACTTTTGTGGGCTAAAATGCTCTCTGGATGAAGACTTCGTGGACAATCGAGCAAGATGCTACGGCAGTGGACAATACCCTCCCCTGGAAGTTCGGAGCCGTGCAGAGATGCTGTTGACCGAGAAATGTACTTGGACATCGCCTGTAACGAAGTGGAAAATGTCGAGTCTACGGTCTCTGCCATGGTTGCCGACATGTGATGTGCATGGAAATTTCGCTTTGAAAAGTGCAAAAGACTGCCGTAGTCATGGTGACGGATTACTCTGCAGTTCTCAACTCCCAATAGTCACTGTTGCCACAACTCAAGAATGGGAGGAACGACTTGGCTGGACCACAGTACTACCAAATTACATTCTCCTTGCACAGATCAAGTTTGGAATCGAGACAAAAGATCAACAAATCGTCAGCGCTGTTCTGACTTACATCGCCCGAAATGATCTATTAAAGAGCCTCAGAGCGGAACTGAAGAAGGTGCATTGTGTCTTTGCCGGGAATGATCTCTTTCTCCTGCCGTCTTGTGCTTTTCATCCGGATCGTTCGAACCCTACCAACCTTGAGCGCTTGCAGCCATATATTGGGGTTGTCGAGAACAAGTTTTGGGAGAAGCATGAAAGATTGCTTCTGGACATTGGTGTTCGGGAGCATCCAGTATCCTCTAATCTACTCGATATTCAGGCAATTTTGGGGGGAAACCCAAGAATCGGCGGGTCTGATGTTCGAGTTGCTATTGAGGTCCTCAATCTCGTCAGCCATGACAAAAGCGTTCCCCTTGAAAGCCTGAAGGTTATTACCGAGGATTACAAACTTGTTCCTCTCGCTGAAGTAATTTACGATGACCTTGGTACCCCTAGAACTGGGGAGGAGAGGAATTTCGCCCATCCCGACATCCCACGGCAGACTCTTCACGCACTTCATGTGGATGGTCGGAGGCAAGCACACATCAATCGAATGTTCGACTTCTCAAATGCAAGTCGATTCCACCAGGTAGAAGATCCGAAGATCAGAATCAATGACACCTTGGAACGCTATCTTGTGGAAACAACGTTTCGGGAATATCTTGCAAATGCAGATGATGCGAAAGCCTCTGAAGTCAACTGGCTTTTGGATGATACGCAATATCGGGGCCGGAACCTTATCGCTCCCTCGATGAAGCACTTTCAAGGGCCGGCATTATTGGTCCACAACAATTCAGGTAACTCCAATTAGAACGTCATTGTTTCATTTAACGAGTGACTGACAAAGCTTAGTGTTCACTGGTGCCGATTTCGAAGGATTTCAGAAGCTAGGAGAAGGGAGTAAATCTCATGATCCTAAAGCCATTGGTCAGTTTGGACGTGGGTCACAAACCATGTATCATTGGACAGATGTTCCCATGATACTGTCGGCGGATCGCTTGATTATCTTGGAGTAAGTAGAATTGTCTCAAGACGCTTCGCAATACTCATATATCCTCCCAGTCCACACGGCCAGTACATCTGTAGCAGACCTACGGCAGATCCCGTGTTTGGCATTTCACTTGATCTTAAAACTTTCAAGAACGTCTGTGAGGACCAGTTTGCACCATTCCACGGGCTGTGGAAATACACTAAAAATCTCGACTACTACCCTGGAACCATCTTTCGCTTCCCGCTTCGAATGACACCAGACTCGTCAAGCATCGGTAAAGGCAGGAAGCACCTGGAACCCAAAGAGGCTCGTAGGTTGATGCAGAGCTACTTCGATGAAGCACGAATCTCCTTGCTCTTCTTGAGAAATGTCACGTCCCTTAATTTCAAGATTCGTGGACAATCAAGTGCGTGGTCTGTAACTCGCAAGCCAAGTTCAGGAGACGGCAGATCATTTGCTAAACCCGTCGATTTCTCGATTCGTAAGACCTCGGCCGACATGACACATGTTACTGGAACCGATCGATGGATGGTAGCTATCAAGCAATATATTTCCAAGGACAACTTGATTCCCCCAACGTCGAGGAAGGCGAGGAAAAACACTGAATGTGGATTAGCAGCATTGATGTGCTCCGATGAAGATTACGAAAGTGATTCGCCACAGTTTTCCAAACTCCGTGGGTCCAGAATGTTTACCACGACCCCGTTGCCACTTGAATCCGATCTTCCAGTTCATGTCCATGCAAGCTTTGATATCTCTGGTGATCGACAGGCCATTGCATTTGATGATCGCGAAACACAGTTCCACGACACTAAATTCAACCGTTACCTCCTTCAAGAGATTTTGCCCGAGGTCTATCTGAACTTCCTGGAGTCTATTGGCAATTCGTTCGGACGACAAATTTTCCGATTCTGGCCAACAAGAGCACGAGGCTGTGCTGAACTCCTTTGTGAGGCATTCTGGAAAGAGATCCCCAACAGCACCCGTAGACTTTTCCCGCGACAACTTACCGTCAAGGAGCGCCTTGACCGCCAGGACCCAGAATTTCTGGAGATCAGTAAAGCAGTGTTTGATTTTCTTCCTGCAGCTCAGTCAGATAAGCTTGCACCACTTCTCATGTCCCTTGAAGTCAACCTGGTCGGAGAGGTTCCCTCAACCATCAAAGATCGCCTGCAACAGTTCCCCAATATCGAATGTGTTTCCATGCGAATGCTTCGAGAGCTCTTCAAGTCAGAGGGAGCTGGCAAATGTATGCAAGCCATGATGACAGAAGGCAGCGAAGTCTGGAACGCATTGGCCTCTGTTATCTTTGTGGAAAGTGAACATCACCTTCTACAGGGTTGTCGGGTCGTTCCCCTGGCAGATGGTACTTTGGGAACTCTAAAATTCACGGGTTCCGCTGCACAGCAGGAGATTACAGATTGTTTCTTTTTGGCTGATGAGCAGGAGCTTAAACTTTTCAAATTCGCATCGATGATTCTTGTGCGGGAGTCAAGCATGGGAACTGAAATTGCAAGTTTTCTGAGAAGCCACAAATTCAATGTGATTCGGTTGACATCCAAGGGCGTGAAGAGGCTGTTGACGATGAAGCCAGTTGTTTCCTCCCGAACCGATGAAGAGGATGATTGGCTCGCGGATTTCTGGAAGTATTGGAGCTCGAAATTTGGCAAGTCTGAACGACATGTCTTCGAAGATACCGACTTCAAGATTTTTCGAGCAGTTCGAGATGGTGTTGTCGTGTACGCCTCGCCGTCGGAACTTGATTCGTTGCCAGCAGTGGTGGAACCTGCCTCAAGTTCACAACAGATACTCTGCAAGGCGATACCTGGCCTGTATCGGTTTGATCGCACTTTCATGCCAAATTTGTACTCGGATTTTGATTCTACGTTGTCCTCAACCAAGTTCTTACTACGCTTCTTCCGAGCGTTGCAAATTCTGGGCAGTGAGGTGGGAGATGATCAGGCACGGTTTGCAACGAAGAACTTAAATGATGCCAATTTACAGGTCGGTTTATACACCCATATTCTCATCGCATTTCCTTCTATCCTACGCACTAACTTGATATTTAAAGTTACTTCGAACACCGATCCTGGAGAACATCTCACCAGCATTTTCGATTAGCGACCCAAAACGATACTCGTCTTTCCATGATACGCTTATATCTCTGCCTCTTTGGCCGCCTATCCGATATCCTGTGAAGAAGCTCCTTCCCGCACGCGAAGCAACCATGACCGATAGCCCTCAGTTCCTAGTCCCTTGGATGAAAGATTTTGACAAGTTCATTGATCCTGAATTTTTAAAACAGAATCGCAATCAACGATGTCTGAAGGACCTGAAAGTCCATACCATGAATCTGGAAGATCTCTTGTGCAGAGATGGTTACGTGTTTCCGATACCACAACCTTTGGATCCTGCTCGACAGGAGCGATTGTGTCGATTGATTTCTGATCTGGCTCTGCACCAAAGTCACAGGGACTGGACTTTGAAAGTCAGAACAACCTTGCAGCAAGTCGGCCTTGCTCTCGACGGACATTTTTCTTTGAAGAAAGCTAGCGAGCTTTATGACCACACCGATCCCATCTTTTTGGCAGCCTTTAGACACGAGAAAAGGCTCAGAATGTTACACGAAAGTGTCAGAGAACATTCTAGCTTCTGGGAAGAATTAGGTCTCCGTCGCCGAAATGGCTCAAGTGGCTGTTATAGGAGCGAAGATTATATCCAATGCCTTCAGTCCTTGGTATCTAGATTGGACACTGGGGCTTCAAATTTAGATTCGCATCTTGCGGAGGATGAGAAAATTATTCTTGGTCCGTTGACAGACGACATTCGTGCTTTTAGCACTATTGACGCGGATGACTGGCAACAGATCTCCGACGCGAAGGTGTTTCGGGCAATCACCAACTTCAATGGGGAGTACGATCACCGGAGAGATGGGATGAGCGAGATGGCCTTTAGACAGCCGCTACTAAATCTCCGCGAGGTTATTTCCTATTGTCATGTTGCCATCTGTTGGAGCCAAACCCCTTTTACCATTCATCAACCTACGAAGGAAGTTCTCCGCAAAGTACCTGGCAGAGGTCAACCAAAGATTGCAATGATATGGCTTCATTTGAAACACCTTGCAAGCATGGCGCAAAAACTCAAACAACATCAAGTCATCGATTTCCTAAAAGATCTGACCCTAAGTTACGAGCATCTGCAAGAAAACCTGGACCCTGTTCTGGATGACATTTCTTTCGCGAAGGAGCCAATCTGGCTCAATCTCAATTCTTTTGACGGCCGAACCGAGTTGCTGGAGGATGTTAGACACGAGTGGTGTACCAATGGAGAATTGTATTTGTCACTCGCTGCTGATTGCGGTGCGCTCAAGGCGGTAAAACCAGGCCTGTTGCAATTTGAGAGACTTCTGAAAAAAGTAGGCTGTGACTCCATCAAACAACCTACCACTACACTCCCTCAAATTCAGGCCGATGACTCCCTTACGACTATATTGCTTCAGATGAAAATTGATCAAAGCTTTACGGACATTGAATTTCAGACGGAAGGAAAGGTTCTTCACGCTCATCGCATGGTTCTGGCCGCTAAGTCCAAGAAATGGGCAGCCGAGTTCAGTGGTCGATGGAATATGAGACCTGTTATCAAGTATGACATACGTGCGGACGGAGATGACTTTCTCTCGTATCATACTCTTTCCAGCATGATCGCGTATGCGTATGAAGATGCTATTGACTGGACAATTACAGATGTCTCGAAGGAGGATGATGAGCAACAACGAGAAAGTAAACTCGACATATTATTGGATCTTTGCAAAGGTGCCGATTACATGATGATGGAAAAGCTGAAGACCCAGGTCGATTGCAAGATAGTCTCTGGGGCACGACTATTCATCAACCTTGCGAATGTGGAGGATGTCGAGCAAAGAGCCAGCGATTCAGGTGCTGTGCTTGTTGGAAAGTACTGTGTAGACTTTATCGAGGCAAATCACCAGGCTGTGCGGAAGGCACATGCCGATGTAGGGAAGGCTAGAGAATGGTGGCAGACTGATTGAGTATTCTGGTGGTGTGGTATGATACAGCACATTTTGTGTGGATTTGAAATCGAGAATGCACTCCCTTAACAATATATTTGATTGTGAATTCATTTTTCTTCTTCAATACTATATCTTCCTCGGCGCTGGATGTGGCTGCGGAATGTTGAGACTGCGCAGGTGGTGTCGATTGCGTCAGGGTTTGGTCTTGCTTTCTTGGGAATATGTCTTTTCGTTTGGTTGAGAACCTGAACAAGACCTGTTTGTGAATAATTTAGAAGCCGTGCTGCGAGAGGCAGTACAGTGCGTGACTATAGCCTTTGAGGGAAACCCTCTCCTTGTGTATCCTTAGGGCTGTGGGTTGCGATGGGAGTTATCAGAGGGATGAATATTATGAGCCACGCTGCTAAAGTTGTCAGTCTCGAGGCTATTACCAATCTAGCCTAGTGTAGTTCTTCAGTCTTGCGTAGCACGTGCCATGTTGTGAAGCACCAACTCGAATGCACCATTCAAGTATCTGTCTTTCTTAGTCAGGCTTTCCTATAAATAGGAAATCTGAGCAGTTTAATATCGCAGCGATTTAAATTGTTCCTCTTTAGCTTGGGCCCTTTAAGCTCCGTTAATACTTCCATCCCTATCCAAAATGTGCGGTCCCATGATCTTAAAATGCAAATGCTTGAATTAGACAGAGCCCAAACTGGACGCCGCCTTCGATGGGGACTACCCTACAAGAGGGAGCCATAATCGGCTCCCAAAAACAGGTGAGTCATCGAGGTGTATTCGGATCGTCTGCAGCGTCTTTTTTGGATTTCTGCGAGGGCCTAAATCGGATAGGCGGCCGCCCTTCATAGCATGTTTGTACTAAGGCTTCCTCCAAATTTAAACAATTCTTGTATCTCCTAAGTATGCGAAATCCAGAATTGGCTTGGGCATAAGAATTGTCGTTGAGGGTAGAGAGGAATATTTTTGAAAGGTGGGGTCCATGACTTGCGGCCTGACGAATGATTGAGACGTTTGGTGGCGTCATAGAGTATTAGGCTACTTCCAACCAGACTGGGGTGGATGACCCTGCACATGACTCCACCTCAGACCACCCACCGAGATCGCGAGGTCAACCCAAATCAAGCACGGCAGAGGAACGTCAAAGGCTGGTTATAACCTCTTGTGTCAAAAACCGACGAAGACTAAACATTAAATCTAAGTTACTTTGCAGCAACCAGGTCGTGAAGCCAGCTTGAGCTTGCCTCAGACTTATCGATCCTCTATTACATCTTCAAATGGCAATCTTGGCTTCTACTACCACATCTTCGCTACTGGGGCTCTCCATGGTTCTGGCACAATCTCATCTTCCGCAATCGGTGTTTCCATCACCGAGGCTCTCAATAGTGCTGGCGCTTTGCTCGTCCGCGCCATCTTGGGATTTGGTTCTGGCTCTGGCTCCTCTGCCTCTGCCTCTGCCTCTAGCACAGTACTTTTGCGCTTCCGACCCCGTTTTACCTTGTCTGCGGTGGCTTCCTCTGCCTCTGGCGTGGCCCTTTTACACTTCCGACCACGTTTACCCTTACCTTTGGCTGCTTTGGTAGCGTTTTTTACGACACGCTTCGCTCGTGCTTCCTCGAGGTTCTCATAGCTCATGACCTTCGCTTTCTCTAGTACTAATGACTTGGTCAATCGTCGAACCTTGGTTTCGTTATTGATTGTAGTCAGAAACTGAATTCGATCCTCTTAAAGAATAGTTTAAACAGAGGATTTTTGGAACGCTTTAATATATTTCTGTAAGTGCTTCGCTAGATTCTGTTTGCTCGTTTCATTAAGCGTATAAACATTTCGTTGAATAATTAGATTTTGTAATAATATAAAAAACTTTATTGATACTAGCGTTACAAGCGTTTGCAGTTTTACGTTTTGTCGATAAGATTCTATTTTTATTTCATTGGCGCTTGAAACGATTAGTTTAATCGAAAAAGCGAGTATATTTTTAAGTATTTTATTTGGATTAAACGGAAATAGGTCGCTTGTAGCGAAATTGGTCTTAATAATTTTTTTTTTGCGAGACTATATAAAGAATTAAAATACTTTTTGTCGATCGTATTTACATCTTTTTATTTAAATCGATTAATCTGATTGCGATACGCTGTTTTGAGTAGAGTAAACAGTATTATATCACAAAGTTGAAACTTGTAAAAAGTATAAAAAAAGAGACGATATAGAAGAATATTGTTTTCGAAACAAAACTTTAAGATTTTAAGAGTTTCGTGCGTTCTAAAGTCGTCGCAAATTAAGACGCGTCGTTTTTTGTTAGTTCGTTCTTTAGTTTCGAGATCAAATATACGCTTAAATCACTTTAAATTGATTTTAAAGTCGGTATATTTAGAGTCGAAATATACATACTACTATCCAAAAGTAGAAAACGTAGTCTAATTGCTTCGATAGTCAGATTATTATCGAATTCAAATACTTACTATCGCTATTAATGCATTCGATTGTAGTCACGAATGTGCGCTTGACTCGCGCACTTCTATAGTCTCGCTTATCATATTTACTTACAAAGACTTTCATAGAATATAATATAGACAGTATCACTTTAATCTCGTCTATATTATACACGTTCTCAATCAAAACAATCGAATCTTGTAATATTTCTTTAATTACTTTAAATCAGTATGTAATCTTTCTATAAATGTTTTTCTCGTGACGATTCTAGTCTAATACTTTGACTCTTCGCGCTAATAGTATTAAATAGCGTTTTTCTAGAGTCTTTGTCCAGTTTCGATCAAAAGCCTTAAGAGGCCTTTCAGTAGTTGATCGATAGCAAGTGATACTATAGACTAGTGAAAAGATAAACTTCATTCGTATCGAATAATCAAAATCGGACATTTGAAGTAGATACTTGACGATAACCTCTTCTTCGTACGGTTTGAGGTACTGTTGGCCTTGAGCTTTCTCTTCCATCGAGAGTCGTCCGCGAGCACGATGATGGAGTGTCGAGTGTGGGACTTTGCCATGATCTGCAAGAGCACGGTATGACCTAGGCACGCCAGGAGGCACACCTTGCGTCAATACTTGGCTGGCTCTGTCCATGTTGGCCTACCGTGGTGATGGTGTTGTGAACGAGACAGAGTGACTGGCAGCGGTTTCGCAGCGGCGTGCTAGAGGGCACGTGCCCATGGAAGGTTCGAGAAACATGCTATTTATAGCCGATATCCCTATCTGAAGAACCTCCATGAATCAGACCCTCGTGCATTTCAGTGTGACACGCACAGGCATGCGGTGACAGTAGGTACTTCCAATCGTTCAAACCTTATCGACTTCCAAACCAAACGAGAAAGAACGAAAAACACTCAGTGGCACACCTAAGCTCCTTGAAAGTAATGTGGTTAGTGCATACATGCATACCTTGTACTCCCACACTCCCGTAGAGGACCCATTTGGAGGCTCGATCCAGAACGCATGTCTGACTTGTCATTTGTACTGTATGATCTATGCGATAGCATTAGATCACGGCTATAAGCGGTTACTGCCGACATTGGGCAACGATAAGAAGAACTCACCTTCCCCTTCTCACTTTTAGCAAAATAACGAGCTTCCTCATCTTTTACTACTTCACTGTGCAAATCTACATAGTAAGTAGTTTGTCTATCTTTCCGAAAACTTAGCTAAGAATGGGTTTTGAAGATGTGCACCGTAACCACAGACTATTACTCTTGTGATCATGTGAAGAAAGCGAACAACAGACTCGACTGGGTGTCCAGATCCCACGAGATGTGTGAAAAACTATGTCAGGGGCAGAACTTTCACTGAATATTGCGGTGCTCAAGCCTGCGACACGCCACCTTCCTCTTAGATACATTACTAATTCCCGAAATTGAAATGAGGCCTTGGGCGGATAGGGTTACGTGTAGTCTCGAGGCTTTGAATTATGCGAAAGCCAGACAGAAGAAAGAATAAAGGAGTGGAGGATGGATGTCATGATGATATCTTGTGTACCTACCCCCGGGTTCGGGTTATTTTCTCTATCAGTGGTGCTAGGATATCTTCGATCACTCTTTGGAGACTATGGCACGCAATATCATGTTTAAGCAAAACCCTGAGGCTTGCTAGCATTAGCAAGTCAAAGAAGTGTGGTAACTTACAGTATACTGAAGTGTGTTGAATTTTTCGACGGATGGTTTCACACTAACAAGCAGCTCAAGAGAAGAAACCGAGCGAACAGTTCGCTACATCATTCCGACACTCCCTTCAACCCTAAATTCATTCCCAGCACCTCGGCCCGTCACTTCCCATTCACATTTTGTTTCCCATCCTCTCATTCACTGCATCATTAATCCTTTTCCTATCACTCGTTCCTTTCCTTGTCGAACAGCACCTCGGTGCACCTAACACCTGCTTCCCAATATAGTCCGCCGGGTTAATGTCGAATTTATTATATTGTGTTGCGTATACGCCTGCATCATCTTCGATTTCAACGATGTTAATCTGAAGGACTTCGGGATTGATGTCATCTACCGGAACAAGGTGGTCGAATGTAACACCATAGTAATCAATCATACTGTAGCATCAAAGGAGTATTAGAATGGTGGGCTCTTAAAGGGGAGATTTTTGCAAGATAATCAATTACGTACGTTGCCTTCTCCACCCAACCCTTGTACTCGTCCTTCACTACCATGTCCGCAGCGACATCATGCCGCACCTTGCGGTGGTATATTTGCTGAAACGCCAGTTCCGCTAATTTGGGTCCGCCAGGCATTGGAAACTCAGGAGAGTAGTTGGTGAGGTGCCTCTCTACCTTCCATGGCAACACGACCGCTATTCCAGCTGAGATCACTTCTCATATTATCAAGTATGCAATGGCAGACCCCCACCCATTGCCGATGGGCGGCGGGGTGGGCATGCGAAGGGCTCACCACGCAGTGGCTTCCGTATCGCGCGCCCTACGCATGATCTATCTCGGTCATCCATACCCAGCTGCCGCGAAGCACAGAACAACGGCACCGATCCACCTCAACATTGGCGAAGCCCTCTCCTTCGACGACCTCCAGACCCTGGCTGCCTTCTTCCGGGAAGGCCCCGGTCAGGACATCGCTGTTCTGCGAAATATTCGGTCCCTCAGCATCTCGTACCTCGACGATCACGCCGCTACAGACTGGCGGCGGCGGACGACCGATTATGCCTACGAAGCTTTTGAGCTCCTCTCTGCCTCCTGGCACGTTATGCAAGTCTCTTGGCTTCAACTCGACCTTCCTTACCCGGATGCAGTATCTTCCGTAGATGACCCAGGAATATGGGGCCTGTTGAAGATCCGTGGCCTTCCGCATCTCACGATATCCGGCCCGCGTCGTTGCATCGCACCCACAGTCCGAGCATGGCTCAAGGCGCGGACACGCAGGAAGAAGCTCTTCCCATGGCAGCCGCTCGGCGTCGAGAATCCGGGGCCAAACAACCGGACAGCTTTCCTCACGCACCGAGACGATCAGCCGCCGTGGCGGCAGCAATACGAATGGCTTAATGCTCGGTACAAGTACCTGCACGATCGAGAGATAGTCGCCGCGAGGCGCATAACGCAGCAGATCGCCTATCACAAGCGGCGAAGACGATGGCCTATGCTATCCAAGCGGAGGAGGAAGAGGAGCCGCCTCCAGCCTCTCTGCCTCCCACTGTAGCTCATCCTCACTCCCGAGAACCGCAAAATCGCACATATACAACCGCGTATACAGAGGGTGAAGGCATTGGACCAGGTTCGGTAGGCAAGGCAAGTCCGACAAGGCGGAGAGGATACACCGAGTCGGGCTATGGTGGGAGGTTTCTGCAAAGTGCCAGTCAGAAATAGGCAATGGAGGGAGAGATGCTGCGAAAGTCGTAGCCATAGACAGTTAGCAACCTCCATTGTATTATTGCATCGTACAATTTTCCCAGACCCTTGGTTGCTAACGCCCGGTCCTGAAGAAAGAGCTTGAATCTTGAAGACTAGTCCACGTCCGCGAGCCTCGTCAAAAAGTAAGGCTGATAATATCAACCCCTTTCCTCAGCTGCACCAGCTCCAACACATCCTCGACATTCCGGTCGTGAACTACCGTCATCGGAGCAGTACCCTTCGTTGGACCAGGCTCCCACTATGGCCACTCCCTTAATCTCTTGACCCTTCCAGCCACTTGTATCGTTGATATAGGGTCCTTTGAGGGTCGTGCGACAGCGATCAGTCACCTCTCGGTACGGCTGGTGGACATTGTTGACTACCCGCAGTTTGATGACTTCCTGATTCTGGTCTTGGTAATTGACGTGGCTAGACTTGATTTGGATTCGAACAGGAAAATATTCGTTATTCATATCGGCGGCGTTCGTGGAATTATGTTGAGCCATCTTGACGGAAATTGACAAAGATGACTACTTTTGGCTTGAACTGAAGGTGGAGATGTGGCTTGCGACGAGAAGAGTGCGAAGTGGTGGGTTTTGCGGAAGGATGGCCTCATTAGTTTCAGAAACGTGGCCTAAAATTCCGCCCCTGCATGTCATCACTACAGAACCGAAGGAGACGAGACGAGGCGGCGCTCCAGCACCAAAGTTCGAGAAACCTGCTCTTACGCCACACGCGTGACATTTTACGCCACACACACGATCTGAGAATCGTGGCTGAGAATAGTGGCTGATAAAATTTCGCGAGCCCGGACTTGAATACAGTATATTGTAACAAGGCTAATGCACATTACTAAGCACAAAATCCTCAAGCTAAAACATGTGGCGTTTATGCCCTTCTCCGCGCACGGCGTAACTCCCGGACCGCACTACCTTCCTCTCTGAGTATCTTCAAAACTTGGAGCCATATTCTTTCTTTATAGGACCTTTCTCTAAGTGCTCCGAATTTTGAAGAGACTCCAATGGTCGCGATTAAGCAGGGGGGAACAGCCGAAGCGGCGATTAGTGGCGTGATTAAAACGATCGACAGCATGATCGGCACTATTCTTTTTCTTGTTGTTGACTAGTCTCCTTAGGGAGAAATAGTTAAGGAAAGTGACATATTAATAACAACTTCGTAGATTTGCTAAGAAAAAATTTATAATTCCAAAACTATAGGTTCGTCTCGTGACAGGGTGCGTCTCGCTACGCAGGGACAGACGTTAATGGGGAAGTTTGCGAAGGTTATAAGTTTGTAGGTAAATAGCTCTAGGGAAAAAATGTCTGAGTGGGGGTGTTGAGTTGGTACCATGAAATGTTTCATCCTTGTTAATTATCTCCTCTAACTCGAATTTCCCTCTCATTGTCCACAATCTAGGTGAAGGATGTTGAGATTGGTGAAACATCGTCTATATACCTGAGCACAGACCCACAACCCCAAATTCTTTCTAGGAACACTACCTCCGCTCCTCATCCAAAAGGGAAAACACAAATGCTACACATTCTCCAACCATACACTGTAGCATCGAAGTTTCCTCCGATGATATTGCAATTCCTATATTCTTAAGCCCGAGGTGTTGAGCAATTCGATGGGAGGTTGCCAAAAGATGGGCGCAATACTTTCGCTGGAGCTACTTTTTGTGCTTTGTAGAGTAGCGCACTTGGATCGCGTCTTGAGTCCGGTAGCGTGGAAGGGCAGCTTGGATCGCTTCCCACGAGCAGCCACTCTCCCTCATTTCGACTACCATCGCATCCTCTTCAGGTTCCCATCGAACACGTTTTGTTTGAGGCCGTACCGTTGCGGAATGCATCTTGGAATATACGCCACTATCGTGAGGGATTGAACGACTTTTGGTGTTCGACCAACGGTTTCAATAGATCAACCAGAAATACAACTGGGGCGAGTGGTCAACGGATCTTGACTTCTGGGACCGCACTTATCAGGCACTTTGGTCGGAAACTCCAAGGATATCGGTAGTGAATCCAGATATGCTACTAGAAGACATGGATGAGAGGTTGCGATTTCTAAGAGGCTTTGCATCGGTCCCCGAGGATGAAGTACGCGGTGCGGTGGGCAGGATATTGTCATTTTTGAAGAGACCCCGACATCGAGGCGCAACTGGACGGTCGTTATAAGGAGGTTGAGGGTGGAGGAGGCTAGGGGAGGTTTGGTGTTGATGTTGGAGGAGGTTGAAGCTGGCGGAGGTTGAGGTTGATGTTTGAAGAAGCTCCCTGCGGTGGCCCGTTTGTCCCTTCTTGATGATAGGACATATATCCGCCCCGTGTAAGAGAAGCTCGTGAGTACGGCATTGCATCTGGCAGCTGATCAAGGCCATCGAGAGATAATCAACTTGCTGATTGACCGTGGAGCTGAAGTAGAGTTGGTGGATAAGCTGGGCCGGACACCATTACACCGTTCTGCCCGCTTGGGATACGGAGCGGCAACCAAACTCTTGGTTGACAGAGGGTCACTGGTAACAACGGAGGACAATGATGGACGCACGGCGCGCGATTTGGCTAAAGGTTCAGACCGTGCAATCAAGGCTCTCAATGGTGAAGAGCCGGGTTTTTATATCTATGAAGGTCGCATGGTTCTGCTCTAGTTTAGGAGGCTCTTTGCAACGTCAAGACTTGGAGCCATTCTTTTGCCTTTATTTACCGCTCTGCCTCTCTGTACGTGCGCTCCTGTCCTTCATTAGAGCTGGGGCCCTCGGCAGGTTGCGTGATTGCACAAGGCTGCTGATTCCATTATCTTTCTTCCCAACTCCATATAGCTCAATGGATCGCTTCATGATAATTACACGGCGTTGTTGAGCCTACATGCCATCAACTAAATTAGCGACTAGTGTATGTACTACCTTTTCCGTGTTTTTGAACCCTCTCTCAAATAGACAGCGTTGCGCTTGCAGATCCTCAACTAAATCGGCAGCGAGTGTGCGTGCCCGGTTGTCCGTGTCTTTGAAGCTCTCGAGGAGTCTGTATTCTTGGGAATTTAGGAGCTCCCGCGACACGCAAGCAATACTCTCACAGGTGTGCAGTCATTGGGTTCTCCATCTCCCGTGGCCAAGAGGAACAGGATGGACATGAGATGGGAAGTAAACGGCCAGGCTTGTTGATATGAGATCCGTATTTAGTCTTACTTCGCATTTCCTTCCGTCGCATAATCTCAGAGCATGATGTTGCCTTCTCAAGTATATGATGGCACCACGAACCAACTATAAACGAGAGCAAAGGCAATGAAGAGCGTCAATACATAGCCCAAACACTAGATGACTACAAATAAGATCGCATATTTTCAGAAGAGCCTTTTTGTGCGTTAGTTTCGAATTCTTTGCCCGAGTCAATAACGATTTCTAAATGAGAATAGGACGTTATAGCCTTTTTTTAGGACGCTAAGGCATGCGTTGCCCGGACGATATTCTTGATTTGAAGCAGGAGTTTGTCAGCGTATGAACTTATAATTTCGACGAAATAAGTGCTTATCTGGCGACTATTGAATTCGTGCTTTGCAAGGTCATTAAGTTTCTCGTTACTATAGTTTGCTTTTTCTTTGGTCGTAGTTGCATTTTAAAGAAAAGTGTTTTAAGTTTTTTTTCTTATATTAATATTTAAAGGATTATATCGAAGCGCTAAGTAAATTCTACTTCGAATCGCGTTATTAAAATTTGTAATTCGATTGATAATAAAAAATATAATTTTTTAATAATATTTCAATTTGCGTAAAAATACTAAAATAAAAAAATTGTATATATAATTCGTATCGCGTTTATACAAAAAAATATCGATTTTATCGAGAAATAATAAAGTTTTTTAATAATTAATAAATTTAAAAATACGAAAAAATTATTTTTTGAGTATTATTATATTATTATTTAAATTTTTTGCGAATATTTGTAAAAATTAATATAAATAATAATATTATTAAAAAGTAATATTTATCGTATAAAACAATTTTTAAAAGTATTTTAATAATATTTTAATAATTAGCGTTTTATCGATATTAAACGATTTATTAGTACGTATATTAATAAACTTAAAAAATACGATTAAAATTAAATATTATATTATAAAAATATAATTAAATTATAAATTTTTTTTTTATAATATCGTCGAACGAATAACTCGATATTTACTATAAATAAAATATCGTAAAAATTAAAATAAAAGTTTTTCGTTTGATTTTTATTGTAAAATAATTTTAAAAAAATTAATTTTAATTAATCTCGATAATATTATCAATCGCGAATTTTATTATATATAATTCGATTAATTTAATAAACTTTTTATCACGAGACGAAATTTTTATATTATAATTTAAAATCGTTGAACTATAAATTATTAAATTATTATTATTTTATATATTAATATTTATATTGTTAATTTTAATTTGATCGATTTTCGATAATAAAATAAACGATTATCGAATTAATCGAAAAAATCAATAATATTAAAATTATATAAACGTTTATTAATTGTTTTAATTAAATTTAATTTAATATAATTAAAATTAATCTTTTGAAATTAAATCGTATTAATTATAATTTTACTCGAAACGAATATCGCGATTAATTTTTTTTTAATTATTTAAAACGTTTTATTATTATATTAAAAATATTAAACGTTTTTTAAAGAATTGAATTTCTAATCGCATTTAATTAATTTCGTTTTAATTTGATTTGTATTTTCGTAATATTATAAAAAAAAAATATTAAAAAAATTAAAAAAATTTAATTTACGAAATTTTATTAAACGTTTTTTTATCGAAGTCCACGTAACGACTCTCGATATAAAAATACTTTATATTATTAAATGTAATTATTTTTTCACTAAAATTATATTTGAAGTATTTTAATTTCTTTGTCTCGAAACAAGTAATATAAACAAACGTATTTAATTTAAAAAAAACTCAAAGTAAATTATACGAGATTTTACTATTTATAAAAAGTAGTAATAAACGAATTCTAATATCCGTGTAAATTGTTTTAATGTATTAAATAAAAAGATCGAAATACTTTATATATATTAAATCGAGAAAATTAGTATTATTTTAATACAATTTAAATTTAAAAAAATAATAATATAAAAAATTTTACTCGATTTAAATTTAAATTAGTAATTGGTTTCGTATGACTAAAAAAAAAGTTTACAAAAAGTTTATTTTCCTTTGTACTAATTCTATAAACGCCTTTTAAAATCGTCCTCAAAATATCTCGCAACTATTCCGATTTGATATCGATATAAACGGTATTAGTCGATGCCTTCTTGTTTATAATATTTTTATGAGTACATAAAGTCTGTTTAGAGCTAATGTACTAATCAATCCGAGCACGAATGACAAATACGTATTGGTCAAGTTCATCTATCTCTCTTGATATAGGCGGTTCTTTAATTGTATACTTGTACGCCTTCTCATTCCAGTTGTACGACAGGATCTTGTTAGTATGCTTAGACTTGTGTGAAGATAGAGACATACACTTCATTAACGGTCTTAAACTCTAGCTTTGAAGCTCGAGCGGGCGGTTCCTCGGATTCAACTTTCTCTGCTGCGGCAGGCGGAGGAGGAGGCTCCTGCTTGGTACTGAGAGACTTGAGAATGTCCAAGAACTGTTGGACATGCTCAGTAGTCACAATCTGTGTAGATGGCTGGCTTGCCGGAAACGCACGACCGGGAGCTGGCGAACAGGGCTCGGTTGGAGTCACCTCTGAAGCATCCTCGGGGGGTGTATGAGAGCAGGTGCAGTTCGGGGCACGACCAGAGGCTATCTCCATGTCCATGACGGCTTTGACCAACTCTTGGGCGTCGCTCGAGGTATTGAAGCACTTGGAGAGTGATAGTTTCGGGCTGCTCGGTGGTGCAAAGAGTAAGGAGGTTTGAACCATATCGGTTGAGACTTTCGTCGTTGATTCCTCATCCCACCTAAATAGATCGTTAGCAAAGTTTTGTTTACACTTCGTTGAATGCATACTAACTGAGTGTCTTTAGGCTTGGCATCTTCGGATATCCTTGGCGGCTTCGACTTTGCTTCAATAGCCGTCGAAATGAGTTGCTCCACATTGTCAATAGCTTCCCTCGGTGATTTTCTGTGTTCCAAAAGAAACGAGAAAATTTTAGCTGGACTGAATTTCAGCTTCGGCACATTGCCAGCAAACTCTTTTGCCAATTGCTCAACTCTCTCGGCCTCTTCACTCTGACTCACTGCGGCTTTATAGACCTTTGTATTGTCTCTTGATTGAGCGTCCTCTTGTACAGGCTTAAAAACGAGACAGAAGAGGTCAGCCGTCATTTTATTGTCAGCGAGCCCAAGCTCGACCATTTTGTCCACACGGCCAAGTCGTATGAGTGCTCCGTCGAGGCGTGTGATGTAGTTAGTAGTCATAATCAGGATTCGGCCTTCTTGTGACCCTACACCATCGATAATGTTCAAGAGAGCGAATAAAGATAATTTTCCAGAGGTAGATTTGCTCTATTGAGAGAGAGAGCCAATCACGATTTGGCGAGAGCTCTCGGTTTCGGCGTCTCGATTAGAACTGACGGCGTCAATGTCTTCCAAAAGAATAACGCAGCGACTTGGAAGCTTGGCGAATAGGCTCTTCAGGCTGGCTTCGTTGATATTAGAAAGGCTAAAGATATAGATATCTAAACCAAAATAACTAGCGATAGCCGAGCTCAAACTCGATTTTCCAGTTCCAGGAGATCCGTACAGCAAGTAACCCCGTCGGTAAAGAGTATCACGATCGGAATTTCGAGTATTAAATTTATAAAATTTTTTAAAATCGATAATTAAATTTATAAACTATATATAATAATTTATTTCTTAATCGTATAAATTTAATCGTATTAAAAATTTTTTTAATAAAACGAAATTATAATCGAAATAAATTTTAAAAAATTAAAATTTTTTAAAAATTTTAACGTAATATTATTTAATTTTAAAATTTTTTTTTTAATTAAAATATTAAATTTTTAAAAAATTTAAATAAAAATAAAAACGTTTATATTTAAAATATAATATATAAAAATTATTATTTTTTTAAATGAAAAAATAAAATTATATATTTTTTAAATTTTATTATTAATTATTTAATCGTTTTATTATATTATTTCGTTTTTTTTTATTTCGAAATTTTATTAATTTATATTTATAATAATATTTTTATTATTATATTTTTATATATATTTTTTAATATAAATATAAAATATAAATAAATCGTATTTTATAATATAAAATTACTATAAAAAACGTATTAATTAATAAATAATAATAAATTTATTTTTCGATTTTATCGTTTTTTATAAAACAAATAATTTCGAATATAAATACGAAAATAATAAATTAATAATAATAAATTTTTACGATTTATATTATAAATAAATAATTAAAACGAATAAAAAAATGTTTCTCTCGTGCCGAAAGAAAGAGTCCGTCCGCCGACTCGCAAGCGAGCCAATCAGCGGACGGACTCTTTCTTTGGACACTCGACGCACATTTTGCTCCGCAGGCCTCGCAAGGGCGCCCTTGCGAGGGGCTACAAAGTTTTCGACTTTAGTAATATATTCTTATTTTAAGTTTTAAGTTTCAAGTTAAAAGCTCTTAATTTGAGCGTTTTATAAGCATTTGAAGTTGGTATAGTTATTAAGGTAGAGTAGTTTGAGATTCTGCCGGGCGGTGAAGCTGATAAGCTGATAAGCTCTTTAGTGCCTAAGGCAGAAACGCACTGCGGAGCCTCATATTACCAGGGGGACACCCCTGGGACCCCCGTTAAAAGCTGCGCAGTTGTAGAGATGTCCAGCACTTAGAGAGTTTTGGTGTTTCTCACCAGAGGGTGGTTGCCGGCCTTAGTGCCTAAGGCAGAAGCGCACTTAGGAGTTTTGCGGTCGCCATTTTTGCTGAATGCGACTATATTTTATTGATTTGCGCAATAACGAATTAATAGAATCGCTTGAAACTTGGAATCTGGCGATATTTAATCGAGTTTCAATTTATTTGTAAGTTTTATATGATTTGAATTAGTTAATATATTATAATTGTAGGCGCAGTATAATCGCACGTAAATCGAGATTTTAATGTTTTTTATTGAATCGATTGTATATTAGTTCGAAGTTACTACGTAATTACTTCTACTATTAAATCTTTAATAAATCAATCAAATCGCTTTATTTGAGTATTTCGATTAAATTTGAGTAAAATCGCTTATTGTAAAAAGTATTAATATTACGTGTATATAAAAAAATTAATATTAATTTTTAAGTCGAACAAATAATAAACGTTTTTTTATAATCGAAATTAATTATAATTTTAAATAAAAAAATATAAAATTATAAAAAATTAAAAAATTTAAATATAAATTTTTTTTTTTAAAATACAAATCGTTGAAATTATATATTATATATATTATATAACGTTTTAAATTTAATATTAAAATATTTATATAAATAAAAAATATTATAAAACGAATTAAAAACGTTTTATATATAAAAATTATATAAATAATTTTTTAATTTTTTATAAAATTAATTAAATCGATTTTAAATATTAATATAAATTACGAATATAATAATAAATTTAAATAAATTTAAATATTAATTTTTTAAAATATTAATAAAATAAAAATTATTAAAATAAAATATTTTTATTTGATAAAATAATTTAAATAATTTATAAATATTAAATTTTTTTTATTATTGAATTATATTTATAATATTTTTAAATATATATTTAAAAAAATTAATATTTTTTTTAAATAAAATATTATAAAAATATTTAATACAAAAAATAATTATATATATATATTTAAAAAAAAATTAAACATTTTATTATTTTTCAAAATTTATTAAATTATAAAAAATAAAATTAATTTTTTTAAATTAAAATTAGTATTAATATTTATTTTTTAATAATTATTTAATTTTATAAATATAATTTAAAATAAATTTATATAAAAATTTTAATTTTTTTTTATTATTTTATAAATAAAATTATATTTTATTTATTTATTTTTATAAAATATAATTTTAATTTTAAAATAAATATTAATTTAAATATATATACTTTTTATTTTATTATTAACAATTTTAAAATCGTTTTTTTTTCGTATATTTAATTCGAATTTTAATAATAAATTATTTATAATTTCAAAAGTATTTATAATTATATTTAGATATTAATTCGATTTTAAAATAAAAATTTATTACGTTTTTATTAACGACGTAAAAATTAAAATTTTTTATTTATTATATACGTAAAATTTTTTATTTCTTATTTAAAAATTTATATATATAAAATTATTTTAATATATTTTAAATTTTAAAAAATTCGAATTTTTATTATTTTATTATATTATTTATATAAAACGAATAATTTTATTAAAAAATTTATATATTTTTTAATTATATATATAATTTTTTTTTTTTAAAAAAAAATCGTTTAATTAATTATATAAATATAAAAAAATTATTAATAAAAAAATAATTAATAAAAAAATAATTAATAAAAATTATTATAAATAATAATATTAATTTTATTAAAAAAAAAAAAATTTTTTAAAAATTTTTTTACGAAAACGATAATCGATATATTTTAATATTTTTAAATCGATTATAAATTTTTCATTAATAATAATATATAAAAATTTTTAAAAAATTTTTTATAAAATAATTAATATATTTTTTTTTAAATAATTTTAATAAAAAATTTTAAAAACTTTTAAAAATTTTAATTTTAAAAATATAATAAAAAATTTATTTCGTAAAATTAAAAACGATAATATTTATAAATATTTTTCAAATTATTAAATTTCGTATTTTTATATAAATTATAATTTTTTTTATTAATATTTGTAATATCGTTTAAATTAATTTGAAATTATTACGATCGTAAATTTAAATTAAAAAATATAATATAATTTAATAATATTTAATTTTTAATATTATTAAAATTTTTTTTTTTAAATCGATTTAAATTTTTTCGTATAATTTAATATTACTTTATGAAAGTTTTTTTTTTTTTATATACGATTAAATTATAATAATTATTTTAATTGTATTTTTTTTTTTAATAAAATTAATAAATTTATAAAAAAAAATTCGTTTAATAATTATTAATAATAAATAAATTTTTAATTTTTACGAAAAAATAATTTAATATTAATTAAATTTTATATTAATTATTATATTTTTCGATTATAAACGAGTTTTATTTATAAATAAAAAATTTATTTCGTAAAAATATATTTTTATTTTCGTAATATATTTTATAATATTTATATATATTAAAATAATCAACGAATTCGTTTTTTTTATTTATTTATACGTTTTATATTTTTATATAAAAAAATTATAATCGTTAATTAAACGAATAAATATTTTTAATATAAAAAATAAAAATTTTTAAATTATTAATTAATTAAAAAAATTATTTTAATTAATAAAATATTTTTTATTAAAAAAAAAATTATTAATTTTTAAAAATATTTAAACGTAAAATATTAATTTTATTTTTCAACGTATATTTAATATAATAATTTATTAAATTATAAACGAATATTATTATATAAATATTTAATAAATTAAAAAAAAATTTATTTAATATTTTTATTTAATTAAATATAAAAAAAAAATTATATTTATTATAAATTAATAAATATAATATAAAATTAATAAAATTTAATATAAAATTTAAATATTAAATAATAGATTTAATTTTATTAATATTAATATTAATTTTTATTTTTAAAATATATTTAAAAAAAAATTTATAATAAAATAATAATAATAATAATTTATAAATTATTTAATAAAATAAATTTTTTTTTTAAAATAATAAAAATATAAAACTCGATAAAAACTCGTTAAAAATTATTATTAATATAAATTTAAAATTTAAAATATTAATATTCGAATTTTTTATTATTATTTAATTTTAAATTTAATTTAAATTGTACAATATAATAAATATAATAAATATTTTGAATTTATTATTTATATTAATATTATTAATTTGTAATATTTATTTTTGAAATTAAATTTTTTTTTAATTAAAATTTTTTTTTAATTTAAAATTAAATTATAATAATATAAAAATAATTTTTTATATTATATTATATAATTCGTTAATAAATTTATTTATTTGTATTTTATTATTTATCGAAATTCAACTAATAATATTATAAATTTTTTTATTAATAATCGATATAATTATACGTTAAAAATATAATTTTTTATATATTATAATATCGATATTAAATAAATAAATACTCGTTAATAATTTTTTAATAAAATCGAAATTTTATAAATTTAATTTTAAAACGAATAATTTTATTAATAAAATTATTACGATTTTTAATAGTTTATTATAAATTTTCAATTATTATATTCGTTATATTAAAATAAAATTTTATTTAAAAAAATTTATTTTACAAAAAAATAAATATTATTATATATTTTTAATTATAAATCGAAAATATAAATATTTAATAAAATAATTACTTTTAAAACGTATTAAATATTATTAATATTTATAAAAAAAAATATAATATTTTTTTTAATATTTAATTTAATATTTAAAATATACGAATTTTAAAAATTAAAAAATAAATTATTATAATTATTTTATTAATTTCAAAAAATATTTCGTTTTTAATTTTATTAATATATTTATTATTTTTTAATATTTTTTTTATTTTTTATTAAAAATAATAATTTAAAAATAAAAATAATAATTAAATAATTTATAATATTTTTATTATTGAAAAATTATCAAAAATTATTTTTAAAAATTTTAATATTTTAATATAATATATATTTTATTTTAATATATATAAATTATTTAATTAAATTAATAATAATAATTTAAAAAATTTAAATTTATATTAATTAATTTTAATAAAATAATATTTTAATTTAAAAAATATATATATTACATTATTTAATTACGTTTTAAAAAAATAAATACATATATTTAAAATAATATTATTATTAATTTCAATAAAATTATATTTTAAAAAAATAATAAATTCGAATAATAAATTTTATTTTATTTTAATTAAATCGAATAATTTTAATAATATTTTATTTAATATAAAATTATTTTAAATATTAAAAAAAAAAAATTTATTTATAATTTTAAAAAAAAAAAATTTATATATATATTATTAATAATATTTAATTTAAATTAATATTTTTTATAATAATTATAAAATTTTAAAAAAAAAAATTTAAAATTAAAAAAAAGAAAATATTTTTATTTTTATTTTTTTATAATATATTTATATTTGTTTTATTATTATTTAATAATTTATTTAATTATACGTATAATATTATTTTATTATTATTTTTTCGTTATTATTATTTTTATTTTTAATTGTTTTTTTCGATTTATTATTTGTTCGATATAAGAACTAATATTAATTTTTCTATATACACGTAATATTAATATTTTTTACAATAAGCAATTTTATTCAAATTTAATTGAAATATTCAAATAAAGCGATTTGATTAATTTATTAAAAATTTTATAGTAAAAATAATTATATAGTAATTTCGAATTAATATACAATCGATTTAATAAAAAATATTAAAATTTCGATTTATATGCGATTATATTACGTTTACAATTATAATATATCAATTAATTTAAATTATATAAAACTAATAAATAAATTGAAACTCAATTAAATATCGTTAAATTTTAAATTTTAAACGATTTTATTAATTCGTTATTGCGCAAATTAATAGAATATAATTGTACTCAATCAAAATAGCGATCGTAAAACTTTAAATGCGTTTTTATTTTAAGTATTAAAATACTTATTTAAATGCTGACTATTTCTATAATTGCGTAGTTTTTAAGAAAGATTTTAAAGAGTTTTTTCTTGGAATTATATGCTAAGTAAAGTGATTTAAATTGATTGAATTAATCGTAGTAATTCGATATAAAAAACGAGAATCTCAAGAAGTGTTTTTCTAATGTAAAACTTTAAAAGTACGTTTTGTTTAAAACGTCAAAACAATAAAATACTTCTATTTTAACTATATAATTACACAGTTTTCGAAAAGAGTTTCAAAGAGTCTTTCTTTAGAATTATATACTAAGTAAAGTAATTTAAATCGATTAAATTGATCGTAGTAATTCAATAGAAAAAACGAAAATCTTAAGAGTATTTTTTTAATGTAAAACTTTACTAGAAGTACGTTTTTGTTTTAAGTATTAAAACTTCTAATTGTAAAACATTCTTTAATCCAATTGCGCAGTTTTAAAGAGAAAAGTTTTAAAGAGTTTTTCTTTGGAATTATATACTAAGTAAAATGATTTAAATTCATTGAATCGATTGTAGTAATTTAATATAAGAGACGAGAATCTCAAAAAGTGTTCTTCTAGTAATATGAGATTTCGCAAGTAGAGCGTTTTTGCTTTAAACATTAAAGAGTTTATTAGTTTATCGATTTATCGCTCGACAAAATCTGAAATTTTATCTCAATAATTATATTAATTTTAAATGCTTATAAAACGCTCAAATTAGAAGCTTTTAATTTGAAACTTGAAACTTGAAATAAGAATATATTACTAAAATCGAAAACTTTGTATTCTCTCGCAAAAGCGCTTTTGCGAGACTTGCGAAACAAAATGTGCGTCGAGTATCGAAAGAAAAAACTCGTTCGTTATTCGCTCGTTTAACGAGTCGTCGAACGAACTCTTTCTTTTGATACGAGAGAAACATTTTAATTTTATTCGGTTTTTTTTTTTTATCGTATTTTAATAATTTTTATTATTTTTTTTAAAATTTTTATAAAAAAAATTTTTTTTTTCGTTTATTTTATTTATAATATTTAATCGTTTTATAATTCGTTATTTTAATAGTAAATTAAAATCGAAAATTTAAAAAAAAAATCGAAAAAATAAATAAAATAAAATTATATATAAAATATTATATAAAAAATTATAAAAATAATAAATTAATATAAAATATTAATAATAAATAATATAAAAACAAAAAACGTAAAAAAAAAATTTTAAAAATAATAATTATTATAAAAAAAATTTTAAAAACGAAAATTATAAAAACGAGAATTTTAAAAATAAAAATTATTAAAAAAATAAA
>MU119484.1:0-67330 GCA_014904845.1 Acephala macrosclerotiorum
TATAATAAATATATTAAAATAATAATAATAAAAATTAAATATTATTAAAATATTAATAATTATATTATAATATTAAAATAAATAAAATTTTAATAAAAAAAATTTTTAAATATATTTTTTTTATTATTAAATTTATAATTTTATTTAATTATTTTATTAATTTTTAAATTATATATTAAAATTATTATTAAAAATTAATTTTTAATATAAATTTTATAATTTATTTTAATTTAAATTAATTACTTTTTAATATTTATTAAAAGAAATTATAATATAAATTTTAAATTATTAAATATTATAAAATTTAATATTTTTATAAATTTTATTAAAAATTTTATAATAATATTTATTTTAATTTTTATATTTAATATAATAATTAATATATTAATTTTTATACGAATTTTAAAATTATTTATAATAAAAATTTTTTTAATTATTAATTTATTTAATAATATTTATAAAAGAAAAAATTAATAAATTTTTTTTTTTAAATAATTTATTAATAAAAATTCTTTTTATTAAAAAATCGTTAAATTAAATTTAATATTAATAATAATAATAAATTATTATTAATATTATTATAATATTATTAATATTTATAAAAATTCATAATTTTATAATAATATTAAAAAAATTAAATCGATATTAATACGACGTTATTAAATTATTTTATTTATAAAAAATTAATTAAACGTATTTTAATAACGTTTTTATTTTAAAATTCGATTGATAATTATTATTAATCGTTCGTTTTAAAAATTAATATCAACTTTTTAAAATTACGCGTTTATTATATAATACGAATTATTTTTAAAATAAACGAAAAATATTAAATTTAATCGAAGTATTTAAATATAGTAATTAATTAATTTATTAAAAAAATACGTAATACGTAATAAATATTAAAATTTTAATTATATTACGTTTATAATTACAATTTATTAATTAATTCAAATTGTATAAAATTTATAAATAAATTAAAATTTGATTAAATATTGTTAAATTTCAAGTTTTAAATAATTTTATTAATTCGTTAATACGTAAATTAATAAAATATAATCGTATTTAATAAAAATCACGATCGTAAAAATTTTTTAAATACGTTTTTATTTTAAGTATTAAAATCGATAATCGTTTTAAATTTTAAATATTAGATATTTTTATTTTATAATTGTACAATTTTAAAAAAAAATTTTAAAAAGTTTTTTTTTAATAAATATAATCGTAAAAACTATTTATAATTAATAAAATCAATCGTAATAATTTAATATAAAAAACGAAAATTCTAGGAAATATTTTTTTAATATAAAATTTTATTAAAATTTTAAATTGTAAAAATATTATTTTATTTATTTTAATTATATAATTTTTAACGAGAATTTCAAAAAATATTTCTTTAATAAATAATTTTTTATAATTAATTAAATTGATTATAATAATTAAATATAAAACGAGAATTTTAAAAAATATTTTTCTAATATAAAATTTTATTAAAAATACGTTTTTATTTTAAATATTAAAGTTTTAAATTGTAAAAAATATTTAAAAATCTAATTATATAATTTTCGAAAAAAATTTTAAAAAAACTTTTCTTAGAATTATATATTAAATAAAATAATTTAAATTAATTAAATAAATCGTAATAATTTAATATAAAATATAAAAATTCTAAAAAACTTATTAATTTAAAATTATTTCATTTTAATAATTATTTCAATTTTAAATATTTATAAAATATTTAAATTAAAAACTTTTAATTTAAAACTTAAAATAAAATAAAATTATTAAAATCGAAAATTTTATAATCTTTTATAAAAACGTTTTTACGAAATTTACGAAATAAAATATACGTCGAATAAAAAAAAGAATTTGTTTATTAATTAATTCGTTTATAAATCGACGAATAAATTTATTTTTTCGATACGAGAAAAATATTTTAATATAAATAATTAAAATTATCGTAAAAATATTTTTTAATATTTTTTAATAATTTATTTATAATAATTTTAATAATCGTATTTTAATATCGATTTTTTAATATTTTCATATATAAATAATATTTGAAAATTTATTTTGAGAAATTCAAATACAAATAATAATAATACGTAATTATATAAATAAATAAATAAATAAATAAATAAATAAATAAATAAATAAATAAATAAATAAATAAATAAATAAATAAATAAATAAATAAATAAATAAATAAATAAATAAATAAATAAATAAATAAATAAATAAATAAATAAATAAATAAATAAAATAAATTAATAATATTAAAAAGAAATTTTAAAAATCTTTTTATAAATTTAAATAATTTTTTGAAATTAATTTAAATATATAATTAATTTATATAATTTTTTTTTAATTTTTTTTATAATTTAATTTTTTTTATATTAAAAAATAAATTTATTCGTCGATTTATAAACGAATTAATAATCAACGAATTTTTTTTTTTTTATTCGATATATAATTTATTTTATAAGTTTCGTAAAAACGTTTTTAAAAGAAATTATAAAATTTTCAATTTTATTAATTTATTTTTATTTTAAATTTCAAATTAAAAAATTTTAATTTAAACGTTTTATAAATATTTAAAATTAATATACATCGATAAATTTCAATTTAATTAAAAACTCGTTAATAATCGAATCAACGTATTATTTTTTATTAAATTAATTTTAATTTAAAATATTATTTATTAAATTTATTAAATTGTAATTAATTTAAAATCGTTTAATTAAACGTTTTAAATTTTTTAAAAGAGTTTTAAATACTTTAAATATATTAAAATTAAAATATTTATTAAATTTAAAATTAAATTATTTAAAATTTTATATATAAAATTTTTTATATTATAAAATTTTATTTTAAAAATTTTAATTAATTTTATCGCGCGCGTATTAAAATATATTATTACAAAGTTCGAATATAAAATTTTTAGTATTTTTCGCTAAAATGCACTAATATAATTTTAAATTTAATCGAGTTTTAATAATCGTATTTTAAATTGAATTTTTGAATATTTTACTTTTAAAAATTTTTCGATAAACGTTTTATTCTACGAAACTTCTATTTTAAATTCTAAATATAATTTAAATCGCATTATTTTCGAAAGTTTGATTTTGGTAAAGTAATTAACGTGTAGTGTTTTGCGCATATAGTCGAGTAATGTAGAATAGAGTAAAGTAGAGCACTTAGTAAAAGCATTTAGTAGTTGATTGCAATGCCGAGAGCATGCGCATGTAGCCGAGAGTTTTGGTGTTCTTCGCTTAAAAAAGTTGGTGCCTTAGGCCTACATATTTCAGCCAATTCAGACGCTTCAGACGCTTCAGACGGCTCCAGACGCTTCAAACGCTTCCAGGCCCTTCAGAGGCTCTAGACGTGAAATTTATTGTCTCAATCTGAACTAGCTTGGCAGATTCGATAGTAATCTTTCAGCCGATCCAGTTATGCCTAAGGAAATTAGACTTGTTACTATTAAATTGAAATTTGCCGATGTAATTATTAAAATAATAATTTAAAATTTTATCGAACGATAAAAATTAATAAATTAATAAATATTTTAATATTTAAAATAAAAATATATTTAAAAAATTTATAATTATAATTTTAATTAAATATAATTATATTTTATTAATTTATATAATAATAAATTAATAAAATCGTTTAAAATTTAAAATTTAATAAAATTTAATAAAATTTTATATTATTTAAATTAATTAATAAATTATAATTATAAACGTAATTATAATTATAAATTTTAATATTTTTTATTAAAATAATTATATATTATTTCGAAATTATATAATAATAAAAAATTTTAATAAATTAATTAAATTATTTTATTTCAATATTTTAATTAAATTTAAATAAAATTATTTATAATTAAAATAATTTAATAAAAATTAATATTAATTTTTAAAATAAATAATTAAATATTTTTTTAATATTATATTTATTAAAATTTAATAATAATATAATATTAAATTTTTTAATTTATAAAAAATATATTTATTATTATTAAATTTAATTATTTAAACGTTTTTTTAAATTTTTTAAATTTTAAATTTTAAAATTAATTTAAATAATATTTTATTATTATTAATATTTTTAAAAAAAAAATTATTTTAATAAATTTATTTTTTTTAAATTATTTTTTTACGAATTAATTTAAATGTTTTTATATAATTATTTATAATATTTTAAATATTTTAAATTAAATTTTAAAATTTTTTTATTAAAATAATAATTTTTTTTAAATTCGATTTTTTTAATATAAAATAATTTATAAATAATTTTTTTATTAAATATTAATATTAAAAATTTAATTTTAAATATATAATTTTTATAAATTTTTATTTTTTAATTATTATAATAATTATATTTTAATTAATTAAATTATAATTATAAATTTTATATATTTAAATATTTAATTTTAAATTAATTTTTTTATATATATATAATATTAATATTTTTAATAATAAATAATTTTATTTAAATTTAATAAAAATATTTAAATATAATAATTTAATTAATTTATTATTTAATATAACGTAAAATAAAAATAAAAATAGATTTTTATTCGTAAAAAATTTTTAAATCTCGTAATTATTTTTATTCGTTTATTAATAATTGAAAACTCGTTTAAATTTTTAAATTTAAAAATAAAATTTTACGATTTAAAAATATATTAATATATTTTTTTAATTTATTTTTTTTATAATAATTTTTATAATTTTAATCGAAATACTTAATTTAAAACGTTTAAAAAAAAAAATTTAAAATATTTTAAATATTTAAAATTATTATATAATTAAATTTTAAAAATTTTACGATTTAATTTTTTTTATTTATAAATTTATTAAATTTATTATAATTATATTATAAATTAAAAATATATTTAAATCGTTTAAATTAATAATTATTACGTAATTTTAATTTCAATTACAAAATATCGTAAATCGCGATTATATTTATTAAAAAAAAAAAATTTTATTTGATAAAATTTATATTAACAAAATACGATTAATAGTATTGTAATATAAATTTAAAAAATCGTAAATCGTAAAAAAAAATCTTAAAAAATTTTTTTTTAATAAATATATTTTTAATTACTATTTATAATTAATTAAATTAATTATAATAATTTAATATAAAAAACAAAAATTTTAAAAAAAAAATTTTAATATAAATTTTTAATATAAATTTTTTATTGATTTATTAATTTATTAATTTATTAATTTATTAGTTTATTAATTTATTCAATTTTAAAAAAACGTTTTTTCAAACGAATTATTTTTTTCGTATTAATAAAAATTATTTCAATTTTAAATATTTATAAAACGTTTAAATTAAAATTTTGAAATTTGAAATTTAAATTATTAAATAAATATAAATTAAATTTAAATTAATAATTATTTTTAATCGAATATAAAATAAACGTAATAAACGTAAAAACAAAATATTAAAACAAATATTATATAATATTTATATACGACTCGAAATCGCATATAATTAATATTGTTTTATTTTTATTTCTAGAATAGAATTTTTATATTTCGAGTTTCGCTTTTGAAATAATTTTAAAAAAAAAAAAAACCAATACGCATATTAAAATCCAAGAAAAATTCTACGTACGTTTAAATTGTTTTATTAATAAATTTGATATTTTTAATATAATATTAATATTAATTAATAATTATTTTTATTACAAATTAATAAAAATTTATTAAAAAAAACGAAATACAATAAATTAAAAATATCAATAAATTTATTATAAAAAGTACTAAAGAATCTCGATCGAATATCGCTAAATATTATAGAACTATAAAAAAGTTTTATTGTTTTTTTTTATAGAAACGAAATTGAAATATATAATTGTTTTTTAAGAATTTGAAAAAATCAATTATAAAAGAATTCGAATCTTTAAATAATCAATTCAAATTTGTATTTATTACGTAAAATAATATTATTTTACGAAAAGTTCGATTAAACAATTAATTGAATTATTATATTTATTGTTTGATTTTGAGTATTGCATTAAATCGATATTATTTTTTATTTTTTATTTCGATTATATTTACATTTATTAAAACTCGAATTAATCGATCGAATAATACACCGGTATTATATTACGATCACACGAAATCTTAGTAAACTACTATTGAAAAAACGCCTCATAAAAACGTCTATTGTAAACACTCAATTAAATTTCATCGAAAATACTCATTTTTTGAAAACATTTATTTATTTTTATATTCGTTTTTATATACGTTTTTATATTTACTTTATTTACTTTTATTGTCTATTTTTATTAAAACGTTCAAATTACTTATAAAACTATTTACAAAATTAATTACTTTTTACTTTTTAAAATAATATTCAAAGAAATAAAATATAAAATCAAAAAAAAAATATAAAATTTATTAATCGATACAAAAAATAAAAATTTAAACAAAATAATAATTAATATATTTATCGTATTTAATATCAAGTACAATAAATAAAGCGAATATACGAATTATATTATATAAAAATATTTTAAAAATAATTTCAAAAAATAAATAAAAAATACGTTTTTTAAAACAATATTAATTTTTATTCGAAAATTACAAAATATTTTATACGAACGAGAAATATAATTATCGAGAAACGAAAAACGAATTATAAAAATATTTAAAAAAATTATTATAAATAACGAAAAATACTATAAATAAATTGAAAAAATAATAATAAATTAATTAATAAACAAAAACAAATTCTATATTTATTTTTAATAAAATTCGAATAATATTTAAAATAAAATCGATTAAAATAATACTATTTTTCAAAATAATTTATTTTTACGATTATAACGTTTTCAAATTCCAAATATTTTAAATATTCAATTTTACGAAATTCGAATCTCAAATATATAGTATTTTAATATACAATTTTCAAATATTTAATTTTTAAATCAATAATTTTACTAATTAACATTTTAATAAAATAATTTACAAAATTAAAAAAATGCAAATTTTAATTAAAACGCTTGATTAAACGACAATTTTTAATATAATAATTTTCAATTTTTACAAAGTATATTAATAAAATTACTTACGAATTTAATAAAAATATATATTAATAATAATAAAAAGTATAATAAAAAATTGTTTAATATTTTTAATATTAAATTGCAAATTTTTTACGATTATTATTTTAAAATTAAATTATTAAAAAATTAATATAATAAAATATTTTTTATTATATTTAAAAATCGTACAAATTTATTTTATTATAATAAAATCGCGAAAAAAAATTATAATTTTATAATAATAATAAATAGAATTCAAATATATTTCAAAACGAATAAAAATCGATAATTGTATATGTTTTTATAAAAAGAAATTATATTATTATAAATTATTATTATTAATTAATCGAAAATTAAATTAAAATATTTTTAATTATTTTTTGATTAATTTTAATAAATTTAATATAATTTATCGAATGAATATTATATAAAATATAATCTTTGAAATCAAATTATTAACGTTTATAAAAATATTAAAAAGTGTAATTTTACATTTTATAAATTTGTAAATACGTTTAAAAGCGTTTATATTAAATTACGATTTGCGATCAATATTGTAATACGTTTACAAAAAGTGTAATAATACAATAATAATTTCAATTGCAATTTTTAAAAAAATAAAAAAAATTACAATAAAATCGATTAAAATTAAATCGATTAAATATACGAAAAACGCAATAAAAAGTATAAATATAAATTAATTTCAATTTTTCGATTTTTTTCGATTTAATAAAAAAAATAAAAAATTATTTTAAAATAGTAATAATTATTATATAAATTGTAATTATTAAAAAAAATTCTATTAAAAGAAATATTATATTTGTAATAAATTAAATTATTAATTAATAAAATATATAGTAAAAAAACGATAATAAATATATTTTAAATTTTAATAATACGTTTAATATATTATTAATTGCGATATTATAATAATTTATTATTAAAATTTTCTCGTTAAATATGAAAATATAAAAAGTTTTTCAAAAAACGATAAAATTAAAAAAATTAATTAATTATTAATAAATATAAAAATAAAAAATAAAAAAAAAATTTATTTTATTAAATTTAAAAAAATTAATAATATTCAAATAATAATTATTTTAAACGATTAATTTATTTATTATATTATTATAAAAAAAATTTAATATTTATATTTAAAAATTGTTATTCGTTTAAAACGTTTTAAAAGATTATATTAAATAATAAAATTGTAAAAATATTAATTATCGATTAATTACAATTTTAAATACTATAAAAAATCGATAATAGAATTTAATTAAACGTATTAATAATTAATGTTTACAAAATTCGATTTAATAAAAAAATTGTATTATTACAAAAAATAATTTAAATTAATACGTTTTTAAATATTAGAATATTTTATATCGTTTTAATAAATATATTATTTTTATTTTATATTTAAAATATAAATAAAATAAAAATAAAATTTAATAATTTTAAAAACGTTTTAATTCAAAAAAATAAAATTATTTTAATTATATAAAAATAAAATTATTTATAAATATTATTATATTAATAAGAAAAAAATTTAATTTAAAATCAATTTATTAAAATTGAATTATAATAATTATATTGATAATTTAATTATTTATTAGTACAATATTTATTAAAAAAATTTTAATATGCAAATTATAATATTTTATTAAATATTATTATTATTATTAAATATACGATAAATTATTTAAAAAATTCAAATTTATTTTATAAAACGATTATAAATTTAATTATTTTATTATTATTAATATTTTATATTTGAATAGAAAATTAATTTTATAAATAATAGATTTAATAATAGTATTTTAAACAATTAAATTTTTAAAAAATATATTTGTAAAAATAATATAAAATATTTTTCGAATATATTAAATCGATATATATTAAAAATTATTAGATTATTTTGTTTACGACGTAAAAAAAAATTTCTTGTTTATAAAATTTCGATAATATACAAAAGTAATAATAATTGAAATTAAAAAAGTTTTTATCGAAATTTATAATAGTATGAGAAAAATAAAAAAATACTATATTTTATTATAATAAATTTATAAGATTATTCGAAACGAATTCGCTAATAAATAAATCGATAAAAAATTAATTTTATAAATAGTAATTAAAATAATAAACGATTTAATAAAATTAAATGAAATTGTATCGATATTATTAATCTTTAAAATATATTTTAAAATAATTAATAAAAATGTATTATTATTATTTATAATTAAAAAAATAAAAACAATTCGTACAATTACTAAAAAAATACAATATTTATACGTCGAATATTAAATTATTAATATATTCGCAATAAAAAATAATTCAAATACAAAGTCTATTTTAAATTTACTAATTTTTTCGAGTATACGCGTATAATATAAAAAAAGCGATTAAAAAAATCTATATAAACTACTAATAACAAATAAAAAAAAGTATATAATTAATATATTTTATAAATCAATTGAATTTTATTCGATAATAATTAAATCGTATTATATAAAAAAAACGTTTTATAAAAAAATAAATAATAAAAAATTATTTTATATATTTTTTTCGTTTAATAAATTAAATTAAAAAAATTCAAATAATAAATTGTTAATAAAATAATACAATCGAAAAAATCGAAAAAATTATATAATAATAAAAATATATTTAATAAAGAATTACAATAAAATAAACATTATTAATTTATTGAAAATAATAATAACAATAAAAATTTCGATAATACGTTTATTATTATTTTCGAAAATAAAAACAAAATACTTATAATATTTATAACAAACAAAAAAAAAATTAATAAAAAATTTTTATTACAATTACAAAAAGAAAATATAATTACTATATTTGAAATATCGTTTGAAAAGTCTCAATAAAAAAAATCAATAATTTAATCGCAAAAAAAGTTTTTTAATTCGTTAAATTCGACTTTATTAAATATATTAAAATTCGTATTTTCAACTCGAAATTAATCAATGAAATCAAAAACAAAATTACTAATAACTCGTACAAAAAATCAAAACTAATAATCTAAAAATATAACGATATAAAAAAAGAAATAATTTTTATATAATCTTCGATTATTCAAAGAACTAATTACTGAATTATTATCGTATTAATATTTTTATTAATTTAATTTTCAAATAAAACAATCAAAATATAATTTTACAATATTATTTAAATTTATATACAATCGATAATTAACTTTTAATAATTAATACTCGCGTATTTATCAAAGTAAATTTATTATTTCTATTTATTGAATACTATTATAATAATTTTAAAATCATTATATAAAATTGTCGAAATAAAAATTTATTAATAAATTATATACTATAAATATTACAAAGAAAAACTATTAATAATTACGTTTATATACGATTTTTACTTTTTAATTACAATTAAAAAAAAAGTATTTAATATTATTAAAATGTAAACAAATAATATATTATACTAGCAAAAAAAAAATTTTTATTCTTAAAAAAAATCAATTCAAAAAAATCAAACTCGTAATAAAATTTAAAATAATTTTTACACTAAAAATTCTATTAATCTTTAATAAATATATATTAATTCAAAATAAAAAAATAATTTAATTACAATAAAAAAATAAAAATAAAAAACTTAAATTAATAAATCTCAAATTATTAAATCTATAAATTAAATATAAAAAATAATATACTCGAAATATTTATATTATTACAATTTATTAATTTAAAGCAATTTTCGATTTATTTATTATTATTTAATATTAAAATTCGATCAAAAACGAGATTATTAAATTAAATAAAAAATTAAAATAATAAATTAAAAATTTAAACCAAAAATTCAAATACATCACTATAAATTTATTAATAATAAAACTTTTCATTTTTATCGATAAATCGTTTACAAATAATAAAAATTTTAATTTTTAAATTAAATATAAAATTATTTTTACAAACAAAAATAAAAAAAACAATAAAAAATTCGAAATTAAAATTTTTTTTTATTTATTACAATTTTATTAAAAGTAAACGAATTACTAAAAACGTACTAATTTTAAAAATATATAAAATAATAAAAAAAATCAATATAATAATAATAATAATTAAATTTATTATAAATATAATTACAAAATAATTCGATTTTTTTAATATTTTAATAATCGTATATATCGATTTATATTTATTTTACGAATATTTAATTAAATTTAAAACGATCAAAAAAAAGCGTTTAATAATCGATATTATAATTTTACAATAATTATACGAATAAAAAAAATTACAAAAAATTAAATAAATTAATAATTAAAATAATTCGATAAATATTATAATAAAATTAATTTTCAATAAAACTTTGAAAAAAATTTTAAATATTAATTGTTTTAAAATACAAATAAAAAAATAAATTAAAAAAAAAAAATAATAATAATAAATAAATATAAAAATAAATAAAAAAAATAAATAAAAAAATTTTATTTTAATATTATTATTATTTAAAATTTTAAATCAAAAATAAATTTTTTTTTTTAAACTCGAAATTTATAAATTTCGACGAACTCTAAAAACAACGTTAATAAATTAGTACTATTTCTAGTATTTAATTATATAATTTTTATTTTTTTAATATTTTTATTTGTATTAAAATCAATGAATTTTACATATTTACAACGTATAATAAAAAAAAAAAACAATTTTATTCGTTTAAATTATTGAAAACAATAATATTTTTATTATAAAAAAAAAATTACTAATATCGAAACAAATATTATATAATATTCACGTGCAACTCGAAATTGCATATAATTAATATTGTTTTATTTTTATTTTCGAAATAAAATTTTTATATTTCGAGTTTCGTTTTTTAAATAATTTTAAAAAAAAAAAAAACCAATATACATATTAAAATCTAAAAAAGTTTTATATGTATTTAAATCGTTTTACTAGTAAATTCAATATTTTTAATATAATACTAATATAAAAAAAAATAAAAATATATTCGTAAAATACGAATTACATTAAATATTATTTAATCGAAAAATAAAACGAAAATATATTTAAAAAAAATATATAATATATAACGAATATTAAAATTTTAATTATATTACGTTTATAATTACAATTTATTAATTAATTCAAATTATATAAAATTTGTAAATATTTTTAAATTTTAAATTTTAAATTATTTTATTAATTTATTATTATATAAATTAATAAAATATAATTATATTTAATTAAAATAATAATCGTAAAATTAAATATATTATTATTTTAAATATTAAAATTAATAATCGTTTTAATAAAAAATATTAAATATTTTTATAATTATATAATTTTTAAAAAAAAAATTTAAAAAGTTTTTTCTTAGAATTATATATTAAATAAAGTAATTTAAATTAATTAAATCGATCGTAGTAATTTAATATAAAAAACGAGAATTTAAAAAGTATTCTTTTAATATAAAACTTTAAAAATATATTTTTATTTTAATTATATAATTACGCAACTCTTAAAAGAGACTTCAAAAGATCTCTCCTTAGAATTATATACTAAATAAAGTAATCTAAGTTGATTGAATCGATCGTAACAACTAAATATAAGAGACGGGGGTCCCAGGGGGTGTCCCCCTGGTAATATGAGGCTCCGCAGTGCGTTTATGCCTTAGGCATCAAGGAGCTTATCAGCTTATCGGCTTCACCGTCCGGCAGAATCCAGAACCTCAATAAAACTATTCCAACTTCAAATGCTTATAAAACGCTTAAATTAAGAGTTTTAGTTTGAAACTTAAAATAAGAGTAAATTACTAAAGTCGAAGACTTTGCAGCCCCCCGCAGGGGCGCCCCTGCGAGGCCTGCGGAGCAAAATGTGCATCGAGTATCGAAAGAAAGGCCCGTCCGTTATTGGCTCGCTTAGTGAGCCGTCGGATGGGCCTTTTCTTTCGGTACGAGAGAAACATTTTATTATTAATATTAAAAAAATAATAATTTATTTTTAAATAATTAATATTTTTATTTATTAAAAATTAATTATAAGAATTTAAAAAAAAATATTTAATCAAATTATATTTAATTATAAAAAAATAATAATTTTTATTTATTATATTATAATTTTATAAATTTTTTATTAATATTACGTATTTATTATTTCTCGAAAAAAAATTTAAAAGGAAATTATTCCAATTTTCAATTCTTTTATCATTTTTATAAAAAATAACATTGACGATTTTAATTTTAATAACCCGACCAAACGAGATATCGCGATATTGCCTGCGAATGGATGACTAGTCTTGGCTTTCAGAACCGACAACCCAGGTGCCTGATTGATGCATTGCCATATAGCTTGGCATGTGTCTGAGGGACTTGGTGTTCAAATCCTTGAAAGAGCGAGTGAGATCGATACGACCTTGAATTTTGCTGATATGCAGGGGAACTGCGATGCTTGGAGTTTGTTGGTACCATGGTGGACAGAGTGGGCCGAAGGATGATTCTGGATTGTGAGTTTGGAATTCGGAGTATTGGTGTATTATTACGGCATAGCTAGAGTTCTTTGTTGCATTTGAAACCGAAGTGCATTGTATAATAGATGGGGGCATGGAAGGTAGATCGTAGACGGCATTTGCATTAGGAACGGTTTGGGAAGTGGTGTATTGTACAATATTTATTCGGCATATCATATGGGATAGATACCCATTTCGCAGTAGCATTTCAAGCTCTTTCCAAACACTTGCAGCTTCTTAACACTCTCAGAAAACCTCGAGACATGTCCAGCACGTGATGATACCCTGCCTCTCCTCCTCATTCTGTTCCTCCCATCACATCCTATCGCACCTAATTTCTTCCAAAACCCATCAGAAATCCCGCCCTCAACAGCGCCCCAAACCACAACGTCCCATAATTAATCCACTCATCCGAATTCCACCCCGCAATCTCCAACATTCTCTTAGGAGCGATCTGATAAACTGCATAGAGATGTCCAATATCAGATACAAGCATACTCCCAATGATTCCAAACCAAACTCTCTTCTCACTACTCAATCTCAATACAAGGCCTTCATTGATGGAAAACAAGACGTAGAGGGAACCAATATTGGTGAGGAGCATTTGCATCAGAGGCGTGATCGGGATGGGACCTCCTGATGGTGAAGCAGCGGTGATTGCCGGTACCGGGACAGTGCCTGTGAGCATTCTTTGGGGGTCGTAGAGACAGAGGTAGGTGCCGCCGAGTGCGAAGACCGGCTCGAGGTAGAGGAACCAGATTCGATAGATCAAGGCAATGCGGTGGATGTGCGTGGTTGGGGAGGTTTTGGGTGCCATTCTGACTGGTTCTCGAGATTTTTGCTTTACTTCTGGTTGATATCGCCTTGAGGAGATGGTATGAAGAGAGGTTCACGATGCTGACAAGAGAAAGAAGGTTTCACGTAAAGTCAAAACGCGTCCTGATTGGGTATCCCGAGGTCTGAGCACGTGATGCTGTTTGCTTCGCTTATTTTTGTCAACCTTGGAAGCCTCCGAAGTCTTCTTCCTCGAAATCCTTCATCATTTCCAATACTTCACAAGATCGCAATGGATTCTGCATTGAGCAATCGACTGTCTATCGCCAAGTACTTGTACATGATTAGCACAGCCTCCGTACATTGATTTGAGGTCCCAAGATTGACAACCTCCGAATCTCGGATCGGAGAAGACGCCAAGATCCCGAATCTCTTTTTTCCTTGCGCAGAATACCAAGAACAAGACAATTTCGATGTCGGAAATGTACACTGGAAGCTTCACACAGCCTCATGGGAGCTCGTAATCCTCCGCTCATCTCCCACAGACTCCGAATAACAATCCGCGGTCCACTCCACCAATTCACCCCCACCATCCCGGCTTGGCACGGAATTCCGCTGTTGACGCACCTCCCGCTCGACCTGAATCTCATCCGCCTTCACATTTCCCGACAACTTATTCATTCGATGATTATGGATCGTTTGCTCGTCTCCTGAAAGGCTAGTCATGTTTGATCGGGATCTATTCTTTGAGCTTTTCATGGTGCGGAGGCTGGGAACGATGCGAACGAGGAGGGGTTTCAGGGCGGGGAGGGAGGAGCAGGCGATGCCAACGTTGATCTCGATTCCGGACCAGATTGCTGCGTTGACCCCTTCTAGAGATGTGTCTGCCGATACGGAAATCTGATATAAACTCTTCAATCGAATGACGCTAGTCACGCAGACGCTGAAGTCGTCAGCAAGATGTTCAGCCGAGCTTGAGGGACCCAGGACTCACAAAGCACCAAACCCAAATACGAACATCAACCCAATCTTCTGCTGTCTTGGCAGCTGCAATTGCTTTAATAGCGGCATCGGGATCGCGAAGATCATCAGATCGGTTGTGATGTTCAATGCAGCATTGGCAAACCAGAACGCGAGTTTGTTCATGCAATGTCCTTGGATGCTCTGGTTCCAGAATGCTGCGACGGGGATGCACATCAGAATGGAGCCGATGAAGGTCCAGCATCCGTAGAAGATGAGAACGCCAACCATGATTCGGCAGAAGAATTTCACTCTTTTGGCGGTGAAGATGCGCATGTATTGGAAGATTATAGAGATCTTTGTCAGGACAAGTGAGAGGTTGTACATCGGGATCGTTATCCAGAGGCACTAGGACTTCCGTCAGCATCTATTCGAGGTGTCAGAGTCTGTGGCAACTTGCTTGGAAGAACTCTTCAAGATCATCTAGTGGAATGGTGTGGAAGGGAAGTCCGAGGCCAAATTTTATTTCTAGGTATCATCAGTTCTACCTTATTCATTCAGACGAAGGAGCCTCACGATAGAAGACTGCGATGAGGAACGCAATTGATGCTGCCTATGCTCAAAGTCAGATTTAGTCTCAGTCAGGGAGGGATCTCTTCATTAGTCGACGAGACTCACCATCGACCCCAAGATGATATAGTCATCGGCACCAGCGTTCTGCAGCAATACTCTGCGAGTATAGAACCTCGTCACTACGACAACGAACGCAATAGTCGTGAACAAGATACTCGTCACGACGAGTGGAACGGCGGTTGGTGGGATGGAGAAAGTCATGTTTGCTTTGTTCGCGATGGCTCTGGAATGGTTGTGGGTAGTAGTCTTGCATGAATCATGAAGTCAATGGCCTGCGTCAAGCGATATATGCCATTTGGTGATGTTGTAGAAATTTTGTTGTTAGTCCATGTTGAACTTTCTGATTGGTCTTGTTGATTAAATATCTGTTCTTTCACTCCTGTAAGCATCGAATGCTAGGTGGTGGATTTGCATCCTTGTAGAAGACCGAATGCACCGCCAGCAATTCTCTCGGGATGCTCAATACGACATGTACATTGGGTGCCGAAAGATCGGATTTGGATTTTGGTACTGAAAATGTGTCACAGAAGATGTGTCACTATCCCAGACTTCCAAGTGGAACTGCCAGTTCTGGGAGTGATGGAATCTGGAACCGCATAATCCCTTGCTCAATTTACGCCATAAAGATATCATTTCCACTGTGGAAAGCAAGTCTGACCTCTCCGCCACTACGCATCCTAATCCTACGTCGACGGGACAATGCTACCGGCAGTTAGCAAAGGGGCGGGAGAGAAGCAAAACGATGCATAGTTGCAAAATGCGTAAAGGCCGATCCTTTCTGTATTTGTCTTGTGGCGTTCAAGGCGGTCACAGTTGAGTATCGGTGATATGTTGAAGACCGTTCCGTGTTTTGTTTTAGCCCGAATTTGGTTTCCAATCCTTCCCGTACCGTGCGATACACATGGTTCATATTCCTTTTTGTTTCGTCGTTTCTGCGGCCAGGACCGTTGTGTACCGAGACAGAATGACGGTGGAAGAAGAAAGTTATTTTCGTGAACTAAGGAGATGTGATTATCGCGTGGGGTGGGTTACTTTTGAGAGCGGCATATGTCGAGAATTATAACATGGACGTTCTGAGGAACGAAGGAATTCAGATTGGACAGGGTGTATCACGGAAAGGATGAAGTGATGAAAAAACTCGAGAGTTTGATTTTCGAGATATTCAGCTAAGTCTCCTTGCTATTGCGGGACAGTGGCCGTGATTACAAATTATGAAATAGTCGGGATATGTAGTGTGTAATTTACAAAGTTCTTCAAGAAATCTCCAATATTTTTCTTCCCCTTCGCTATCGTTTGGCGGCCTACATTCTGTTTCGCCATAGGCATCAGCTGCTCGTCCTGTGAGCTTTCCATCCCCACTTCAGCTTGAAGCGAAGAGATCCTCCTCCTTCTCAGCTGGTGCATCGATATGCATATTGAACTCCTTGACTGGATCAACAAGGAAGAAAGCCGCTATGAGGATTTCGTTAGCATCTTTCAAACTCTGTACGATGGAAAACTCACCCCCCATGGCAACAACCATAAAGCAAGCAGCTGCGACCCAGACAAAACGGAATCCCAAGCTATAAGCTTCGAACAGGCCACCAACTCCAGCGCCAATGATCTCAAGATTCACGCCAGGAACGCCCATAAGAGCGGTTTGATTCTGAGAAGCGAGATCCCCAATGAAGGCTGGAAGAGACGAAGCAGGTAGTCCGAGGGGGAGAACTGCTTCTGCGACTTTGGGACCTAGGTTTGCCGTGAACTTTGCTGTGAAGATTGCGTTGTCTGAGAAGAATGTCAGCCATTGTCTGATGAACCCGAGTTCTTGGAAAACTCACAAACCGCGAGACCAATAGATCCACCAAGTGAGCGCATTGAAATCATCAGCCCACTAGTGATAGCAATCAATTCCCTCGGTGTACTCAATTGAGCCGCCGTAACCAACGCGCAAAGACCAATTCCCAAACCAGTGCCAAGAAGTACGGGGTAGCCCCAAACCGCCTTGCTAGAACTAGGTGTAGTCGTCGCCATACATACAAAGAACGCAGTCATGAACCCAAACGCGACCACAGTCGGAAACCTTACCATCTTCGTCTTTGAGCAGAAAGCTCCTGCTAAGACAGACAGTATAGCATACAAAATGAAAGTTATGGTGTACCGAGCTCCCGTGCGAAGTGAATCAGTCTCGTATAGAACCGCAACTTCGAAAGCGAAGTAATTGTTCGCTGCGAAGAAAGAGAGGCCTTCGACAAATACGCAGAGGAGCGCAATGGGAAAGTTCCACCTATTTGAGAAGAGGCCGTGATGGAACATTCCATCTTTCTTGAATTTAGTTTCGTAGATCGCGAGACTGGTCATGAGAGCGACGCCGGTGGGGAATGGAGCGAGGATATGCGCGTCCGTCCAGGCGTATGGGTTCTGGGACCAGGAAAGTCCGATGCAGAAGAGGACAAGGCCAGATGCTAGGAGGATGTATCCGATCCAGTCGAGCTTTTTCAACTTCTCGATATTCGCCAATCCGAGTTGAGAGGGTTGGGGAGGTGGGTTATAGAGGATGACGCAGAGGATTGTGGCGAGGAGGTAGACTGCTGTTGAGAAGTACCAGTAGTTCCGGAAACCCTCGTGGTTGCCGTTTCGAGTCATGGCTCCTCCGACCAGAAGGGCAACGGTACCTCCGAGAGCCGCAGCCAGATTGTCTGCGCCTTGGGCGAATGGTCGGTATCGACGAGGAAGGACCTCGGAGGCGACGGCGTGAAGGAGTGGTTGAGCACCATATGAGAGACCTGCAACGACCTCACCTGCAATTGCCATGTCCATCGAATCAGCTCGAGCAATGACGACGGAGCCGATGGCTCCGCATGCTGTCAAGAGGATCAGGAACCATCGTCTGCCCCAATAATCGGCTGCTTGGGAGACTGGAGGGCTGAGGACGACTGTGAGAATGGCAATGGTTGAAGTGAGCCAGACACTCTTGGAGGAGTCGCCAAGGACAGCGGAGATATCTTGTGCACGCTGATTGAAGTCAGTATATGAACGACTCGGTCAACTTCAGCTTCCAGCTTTTGAATGCTCCAAAACTTTTGGGACATCAAGCAGAGGGATGAACTTACAGCTCCGGCTCCTACGACGTTGATCAGTTGAGCGAAGTAAATCAAGCAGACAGCGAAGACTGTCAGAAAGGTCTTTGCGTGAAGATGCGGAACAGGCTCCGAATCGTCCTCGATATTGCTTGTCAACAGCTCTTGGGGCTCGGGAGACTCGCTGTCGAGAACTCGAAGTGGTCCTTTCTCATCTGGTGAACTCGACATATTTCGGTCAAGTAATGTGCCGTTCTCGTCGACTGGATGAATGATGGATCGTCGCTTCTCGGAATCGAGTGTGTCCCTGGGGGATGAACCTTCAGATGGAGTGATGAATCGGCGTCTTCAAGGGGGGAAAGATTCGTTCAGCAGGATGGATTCCCGGAAGGATGGGGAGCCTTGTTACCTCAAGTCCCAAAAGCGTGGTCCAACGACTGATATCGACATGCAGGAAGCACCCTGAGACTCCTATCTCAGAATAACCCCAAAAAACTCAGCCCATTGCCGGATTGTGGAGGAGTCGCAGGGGAAGCACGCATTATTGGTCAAGCCAAGTTAGAAACGGACGTCACATTGGTCGCAACGGTGCGGAACGTTTGTCCCGGCTTGTGGAGGAGAATGTCTCTCCAGACAGCCATGCATTTCCCGCGCGGGCGCATATATCATTCATGTGGACATACTGCCATCCATCCCGTTGGAAAAGTAATTCTCTGAGATAGCAGCCGAGATACGTTTTCCAAGAGAGAAGTTCGCCACGCGCATCTTATCGAGAAGTGATGCATTGACGCATCGCGCAGAACCTGAAATGTCAGTCTCGAGATGTTGAAAGAAGGTTCGGGAGTTGGGGTTGCGAGGGGCGTCTGTCTTGGCTGCACGGTGCCTGTAATTCCCGCCCGGGTAACGGGGCTGCTCTCAGGCCCTAGCTTTCGCGAATGTTGAGCGAGAGCAGCGCCACCAGTGCTGGCAATGTCTCCTTTTTCTGATCCAGCTTCGTGCATCCAACCACCAGGACCACCAGGACCACCAGGCAATCTCTCCCTGTCGCCTCTTTTACCACGATTACCTTGCTGCAGTATTGCTGCAATGGGACTGCCCCCCGAAACGTGCAAGAGTGAGACCAGGCTTTCAGAAGGTGGAAGGTGTCGGCACATGGCCCCATGAATGGTGGGACATCCTCCTACCGAACGAAGTCGTCTCATTCGTGCAGAATCACGGACGATACTTGTCTGCATCCTCACTGCATTTTCCCTCCATTCTGTCCCTTCTATTTGCAAAAGCCTGAGTGGGTACATCGCATTCAGCATTAAATCATGCCTTTCTTCTCAGCGTCAATTCTTCAATGGCTAGGTGTTCCACAGGCAGCTCCAGCCATGCCTCCCCCAAGCTCCAAACCCCTCAAAATCGTCATCGTCGGCGCAGGTATCGCAGGTCTCTCAGCAGCAATCGCATGTCGACGAGCAGGACATCACGTGGAAATCTATGAACGCTCCTCTCTCAACAACGAACTCGGAGCAGCGATCCACATCCCGCCAAATGCCTCACGAGGATTGCTAGCATGGGGTTTTGATCCTGTCAGGGCAAGACTCGTGGAGTGCACGCGCAGTTATCGAGCCCATGGCAAGTCATTGAAAACATTTCACGAAACAGATGAAAGATATATCGAGGCAGCATTCGGGGCTCCTTGGTTTTTAGTCCATCGGGTTGATTTACATGAGGAGTTAAAGAGGCTTGCGACGATGGTGGAGGGTGAGGGGAAACCTGCTGTGGTGCATCTGAAGTCGGAGGTGGTGTCTTATGTATGTGAGATGTTCTTTTCAAAAAGCTTGCTGACTGCCTCTTAGAATCCAGATGTGGGGTCGGTGACACTGGCCAGTGGTGAGGTGATCACAGGCGACCTCATTGTCGCTGCCGACGGAGTCCACACTTCTGCCGTTGAAGCCGTTTTGGGAGCTCCGAATCCAGCACTTCCAACAACCGCCTACAATTTTGCTTACCGATTCTTGATCTCAGCCAAAGATCTAGAATTAGATCCCGAGACCTCATGGTTCACTGAAGGAGAGAATGGATGTATGAAGTTCTTCGTTGAGGAGGGGAAACGATTAGTTTCGTATCCATGTCGAAAGTAGGTCTCGTTGAACTTAACAGATGCTGTAATGCTGACCATTGATAGTAAAGAGGAACACAACTTTGTGGCAATCTTTCATAACAAGGTGACTGGAGATCGGGAAGGTGCGACTCAAACCACTGGAACATAGTCTTGAAGCTGACGAACCTTCCAGATTGGCAAACCTCTGTCGACAAGACAGCTCTATTGGACCGATATTCAACCTTCCATCCATCAATCCTCGCAGTCTTGAAGTAAGTCACCAGATTCGCTGGCAGAAGATGTACTGATCCAAAGCCCAGCAAAGCGACAGACATTAAGCAATGGCCGCTTCTCTTCCGCGCACCAATTTCGCCTTGGCATAAGGGCAAATTGGTGTTGATCGGAGATACAGCTCATCCTATGCTACCCCACCAAGGACAAGGTGGTGCTCAGGCCATTGAGGACTCCGTCGCTCTCGGCATGATCCTCTCAAATTGTACACCCAAGGTTCTTGAAGAGAGGTTGAAGCTGTTCGAAGATATCCGGATCAAGAGGGGTAGTGTGATGCAAATCTTCAGCAACGCAGGGCAGGATGAGCCTGAGAAAATACGGAAGGATGCGGCGAAGTTCATTTCGGCTGAGGAAGTGCCAAGTAAGTGTATTCTCATTCTATATCTAGCATTTTATTTGATTTGGGGACATTCGAAGAAGGAAATGAGATAGCATACTGATCAAGAACGGTAGAAACCCCAGAAGAGTTCTTCAGGTATAATTTCGGGTACGATGTCGTACGACACTCGAAGAAAGTCATGGAAGAGAAGTACCCTACTTGGTTGCTACCAGAAGCCTTCTTTGAACGAGAACCAGGTGCTGGAATATATCCTTAAAGCCGACTGTCGGTCTTAATTCACGTCGCACTTCGCTTTCTTCATATGATTTGATAACTAGCTTACAAACAAGTACAATACCTTCAACAATTATCGAGACCACAGAGAATGAAGCTTTCTCCAATGATATTATTTGTTGCATTTGAAATATCAGGCTACAGCTATCCTGCATCCTGCAGTCTTTAAATGGTCACTGTCTTTTGTGGCTTGGACGCCTCTATCTCAAAACGGACACTTGCATGAGGCTGCGTTTGCATCTCATCTCTCAACATCTTCGCTCTCTTTCACAACTTCTCACTTGATGCAAATCGTCCCAAAGCTCGACGCCGGCTGGAAACGCCGTCACCATAATCGAACTTCTTGTGTTTTTACTTATAATATTTTCGGCTGCTTCCTACATTGTGATCCTAGTAACATTTTTCGGCGTGTACCTGATGTATCGTATCGGTGAGTTTATTGTTCCACTCGTTATTACCTTCGTCTCAGCCTTACTCGGGGTCGTAGTAGCTGCTCTGGAATGGCTATGCTCGTGTTTTAATTATCAGCATCTCAGAGCAGTAGCATTGCTTATTCTCGACCTTGGAAACTGGATCTCGCGATGGAGTTGGACTTGCCTCAAAATCGCCATTGCAATTCTAGAGCGGGTTAGCCATACTATCGCGAATATTCAACGTCTGATGAGGCCGACCTTGCGATGGTCTTTGACTTGCACCCAGAGCGGTGCCGCCATTCTCATGCACGTCATTCAAGTATTCACGGACAAGCAAAATTGGATCTCAGCCGTCACCTTTATCCTCCAGTCTGCGATCTGGATGACTTCCTCTTGGCGCCTTCGTGTTCTGGCACTGTCTGCAGCCCTTATTGGCTTCAGAGCTTGGAATTCGAGGCCTACACGCTTGGGTATACGACAAGTTGCTGTACTTGCAATAGCCATCCTGCCATACCGCTTGACCATCGGTCGGTTTCAGAGTCTAGACACAGGCCGCGTCAGAATCTCGGAGCGCCTGGTTGTAATATTGATTATCGACATTGCCATTGGCTCCGGGCTCTACATGTTCAGTCAAGAACGACCGGACTTTGTAACTGTAGCTACCCTTGTGGCTGGAGTCGCAGCCTATTTTGTCAGTACAGATCCCGGACTCGAGAAGCGTGTCCAACCCTCCATTCAAACACCCTTCCAAAGACGTGTCCAGATAGAAGTCGACCTTATCAATTACGTTGCCGGACGCAGAATTCGACAAGACGTGGCTCAACAAAGAAGATCTCAGGAGACCTCAAGAACTTTGCTCGAGCCCATCTGTCCCGCTGCATCTTCGGAAAGCCGAGCACGACTTTGCACTGTATGTGGTGACAACAAGCAATCTTCCGAATTTCCCAAACGCTCAACTACAAGATGTCGTCACGCCCCAAGCATCTGTACCGAAGACCTCAAGTCCTGGATTGACTCACAGCTCGTAGACAAAGCATGGAACCGAATAAAATGTCCCGAGGCGTCATGCAGCGAATTATTTCAGTGTGAGGACATGAAAGCGAATGCCTCCGAATTATCCTTTGCCAGGTCGGTGATTTCGCCACCGACAGCATATCTCTGCTGATTTTACTTGACAGATACGAAACCTTCCAACTCCGTGCGGCCCTTTCGAAGATCCCGGACTTTCGATGGTGTCTCTCTCCCTCCTGCTCAAGCGGTCAGATCCACCCTCGCAACTCACGAAATCCCATCTTCACTTGCAACGAATGTTCCTTTAAGTCTTGCGCTACTCACAACATTCCCTGGCACGAAGGCGAAACATGTGCACAATATGATTATAGAGTCAGTGGGAGGAAAGCAAAATATGACGAAAGAGCTACTAAAGAGAAGATTAAACAGACGACGAAGGCTTGTCCGAAGTGCAAGGCGAATATTGAGAAGAGGGATGGGTGTGATCATATGACTTGTGAGTTCTTTCAAGCAATGAGATCAGGAAAAGAGAATGCTGATGATTGATAGGTACGAATTGTAAGATGGAGTTTTGTTGGTTGTGTTTGGTTGATTATGAGGGTGTGAGGCGGGCTGGGAATTTAGCACACAAGAGATCTTGCCGACATCATACGAACAATCTTCGAGCTTGATCCCTGAACTTCTCTGAGCTAGTATATTTATCTTTACAACAGATATAGTCCGCCCAAAAAGGTTGCTGAGAAATACAGAGCACATGACCCTGAAGCACGTGAAGCACGTGAATGTCTTGCCCCTCTTTTACCCCGCACTTACACCATATTTTCGCTTTTTCAACTCTACTCTCACTTCAGGTGCCCTCGAATTTCACTTGCATTCAAGGTGTCGTAGAGGATATATATTTTTATCGCATTCATTCATTTATTACTTGACATTGATTTGTGTAACTATTAAACATTATAGAGAAATCCTTCTCATCCCAAACCCTCGCAGAAGCAACAAAGCTGTAGAAATGGTATCATCGAGATAGCATGCAACGAGTGGTATCGAGACGAGTTGGCAAAAGAAACCACCCAACGAACCCCTCACTCTCCCTTTGACTTGTCATCACTTTTCCCCATCGTCGACCTCCCCTTTTTTTCAAGCGACAGTTCGCTTAGACAGTCTGAGCTCCCTCAGGCGGAGCAGAAGCCGTAGCCTCCTCAGCCTTCTCCTTCTGAATTCTCTCCTGGAACTCGCCACCAGACGGAACACGACCATATTGCGTGAAATACAAATTCAAATTCTTATAATCCCAAGAATTGGCCAGAATCAACACGCCAATCGTCAAGAAGGGGACCGTGAACAAATCCAAGATACCAAAGAAGATGAATCCACTCGTAACACCGATTTTGTTTCCGCCATCATCGCATCCCCATGCAATTGGGTATATGAGCCAAAAGAAGACGAGGTAGCCGGCGAGGCCGGTGTAGTGCTTGGTGATGTTGAGGCGCTTAGCGGTGACGGAGCCGGTGTGGAGGAGGGAGGCGGAGAGGAGGAAGTAGGCGAGGAGACCGAAGGTGAAGAACCCCCATTTGTAGGTTGTGGGAGTCATGGCGCCCGCGAGCCAGATTGCGACCCAGGCCCAGGCAAGGGCGATGTTGTACACGATGGTGGCCCAAGAGACGCCGGAGACGAGACCAACTGAGAGAATGATTGGGGTCCAGCCGACGAACCTTCACTTCGTTAGTATTCTGTCGTGTGGGTAAGGAATAGAATGAGGTGGGGCGTACCAATTAATGTATCTAGCGTAGAAGATTTGTCGAGTGCCAGAGGTGTTGTCGGCTGTCTGTACGGCAGTAGAGCCGAGATCTGAAGCCATTGTGAAATATGCGACGGAACCAGTGAGGAGAGATATCGTAAAGAGATAGTGGAAGATTCTCTCTCCTTGCTTGGCGAAGTAGGCTGAAAGAATTGTCGCAATGAGAACAACGCAGTAGACGGCAGTCACCGCCCACAACCAATCTGAGCCATGGACGACGAGGTGGAAGGTGCCTACGGGAGGGTTGATGTCCAGAGCATCGTTTGAACGATCAAAGAGAATGACACCCATTGTGGCTGAATTTTTTGGCTTTTCGAGTTCCTTTGCTATGTTCTAATGCAGTTGAGTGTTTTGCTTGCTCTCTTGATGATGGATCGTTACTGGACGTAAGCCGAGGGGTTGTATATATACAATAGAAATCGACAGAACTTCATCACATCATGGAAATGTCGGCATCTGACAAACGAACAACCACAGAATGCGAGAATGGGAACAAACTTGTTCCAATCGCTGACCATGCATCTCGATACTTCACGATCATTGGAACCTCCTCGAAATCCTGCGACATTTCTGAGGAGAGATCTCCGCAATCAGATGATGACAATGCGGGAAAGGCGGAAAGATGCAGCATGTGATGAAGCTATTCAGGAAGAGATGTCCAATCCCTCGCCGCTGTTCTCTGACACCGAACAGCGAGAGGGCGTAGGGCGGAAGCGACGGCGATGTGGTGGTGTTACGTGCAAGGAAGAAAATTTGTTGGATGATCGTGAAGCCATCGTGATTGAGGCCAATGCGTTCGGCTTGTTCGGGATGCAGACTAACATCCATTGGTGGGTGAAGAAGCCACCCAACGAGGAGAATTAACTGATTGACCCATATACCGACATGAGAAGGGCAAGCATTACTAATGCCGGCATGGGTAGTTGAAGCTCTGTCCACTCTGATGTCGACGTCGAAAGTGATGGTTGAGGACTGTGCTGCGTCCTGCAACTCTCGTTCGATAATAGAAACGAAAGATCTGTGAGAGGAAGGAAAGCTCCGGCGCTTCCGTAATCCTTGATTGGAGGTCTGATTTCAAATGCGAATGAAATGCATTGTGACGTTTTGTAGGGCAGAAACTTCTGATGAGGGGTATGGATGAGCACATATGAAACAGAATATCATGATCGCTGCAACCATGTTGGTGCAATGCGCTCGCTTTGGCCACGACCACGACAAGCTATAGGTGGCATCGGTATCACGCGGACATCTGCCCATAGCTCTTGTATTCTTCCGATATTATCCAATCGTGGAACTGAGAATTAAAGAAAGTTCTCGTCGAGATTCTGCAGAATGAAGCTTGAGTTGCAGACATGCCTGCGAATATCTGGATCGTGAAAGCCGAGGTGACGAGGATATTCCGATGTCGGATTTCTCTTGTCCTCATCTCCAAAGATGCCAATGATGTCAATATCTGACCATTATATCTGCATATTGTAGCCGCCTTTGTCAGCACCTTGAGTCAGCACTCAGCCCAAAGAGGGTGAGATAGAAAGTCCAGCGCTTTTGACTGGCTTCTACAATTTCTCCCCAACGAGACGCCCATGCATTGCTCTGATCTTACTTCTAGGTTCTGACCCAACCCCGCTCAAAAAATGCTTGCACCTGACTGAACACATGGACATCACTGGTGCTCTGATATGCCTCCCTGGAAGTGATCTCGAAGTGACCAAAAATGGGGGTCCATGCGAGAGATTAGCGCAACCGGCCCTGCCAACCTATTGGCCAAGCTCAACCTCACACGAACGCCAATTCCTTAATCACAGAATCCTCAGCTCTACAGCAAGAGCTTTGACATTTTTCCTAATTATCTCGCCCTCAGCACCTGTGGCCTTGGTGAAAACATCTCTAAACTCCTCCTTGACACTTTCGATATCCACTTTGATGGGCTCACCAGTTCTCATAGCTTTGCCTTTTGCCGTACCTTGTCTGGTCTGTAATGTCTTTAGCTTATCCTTCCGACTCTCTTCAAAACGGAAGTTTACTCACCCGCAAATACTCAAACCCTAACGGCTTCTCCCTCGTAGACAACAACGCCCCATTGACAGCTTGATCACCCTGCGCCAACAGCCAAACAATCATTGGCACTTTAGCGAGCAGACTCTCCGCAATACTATTCTAGCCTCCGTGTGTCAAAAGCCAACTAATGGCATCATGCTGAAGAATAGCTTGCTGGTCAACCCATGCGTTGTGAATCAGACCTTTTCCGGAGGCGTTGATACGGTCTATGAGAGATGATTCTAGGGATCCGGTTGCGAAACGACCTCCTAGGCCGAAGATGAATAGGAAGGAGCTTGCTTTGAGGATTTTGAGGAGAGCGGTCACGTGGGTGGGTTCGGTGGTGGGGAAGAACATTGATCTTTGAAGCTGTGAGTAAGGATGTTTCGGCCAGGAATGAACAATACCAGAGGCCTACTTACCCAAAAGAGATGTAAAACGCAGACTTGTGCTCGAACTTGTCAAGGAAGGTGCGAATAGTGTCATCCTTGAGAGTAAGTCCCGTACTCCACCCTCTTGGGGAGGCAGAAAGACCAACGCCGTATATCTTTCGAATCTCGCTACATGCTTTCAACGCTACACCTTCGGTGGCTTCAGATGATGCACAGATAATCCCATCAGTGTTATTAGCTAAGTTGACCATAGTACACAGCGTTGGAGCAAGACCAGGAGGTGTCGGTCCATTGCTTGCTTCTCGCTCATAGTCATACATGTCTTTCATTCCTGGAACCTTGAAGATTGTTCCGTTGAGCGCAACGGTGCCGTTTTCAGCCTTGCAAACCTAATCTTTTGTTAGTCAGAGGTCATGCATTGGGCATTTGGGGTTTCCACCTCTTCCAGAATTTCTGGCCTTTCCCGTCCATTCCTCAGCTTTTCGTCTTTGAGATACTTCTCAACAGCCTCCTCATAATCAGCAAGGCCGCTGAGTGCTCCAGGCACCAGGAAGCTGTAAAAACAGCTCGCGGTTGGAGTCCAATGCATGAAAGTCTTGCAGCTTGACCTAGCGATCTTCTTAGCATCTGGGAGAAACATGTTCGTTCCGAATTGATCGTTGATGATTGCAGTATGCTTTGGCCATTCATACCGTCCTTGTCGAGGATTTTCAGAGTGTTAAACCAGCCATCACCAAGCTGCTTGAACGCAACTGCCATGAAGTTGGCGCCTTCCGTTTTGACGACTCTGCAATCTGGTTAGCCATTTAATATGAATGGTCGGAAAGTAGACGTACTCAGCATCTCCAACGCCTACGAGGCGAATCCTGTCCCGTGGTATGTCTTCGTACTGAGCGATGTTTGTCTCCGCTTTCTCTACTATCAATGCAAAGTCAGAACCCCGCACTCTAGCATTCTGGTGAACACTTAGAGGTCATGACATGATGCACGATAGTCACGACCAAGTTGGGATTCAGCTGCAGCATCCGGTTGATGAGCGCGTTTGCACTAGTGATGTATCCCCAAGCTAGAATAAGAAGCTATGCATGGTGCTGCTTAAAACCCATCTCGAACTTCGTCTATAAAATATGTGTCGAGTGATGAAAGGATAGACTTTATAGTCATGCATGGCATTCAAGGAGAGAAAGCTAAACTCACTATCCAAGTTGAGGCTCAAGGTCTTGGTCCCCTATTTGGTAGCGCTGACATCGCTAACCCTCCAATGTCCCCGAAAGGACTGGCGAGCTTGCTGGGAATCTCTCCGAGAGACGACGCGACAAGAATGATTGGTGGAAGTGAGTGCTAGTTTACGACAGGCGAAGAACCTCCATCCTGACAGCGGGAGAGCGAAGTATATGGCTTTGAGGACAGACAGATCCGAGTGCTGCGAATAATATTCGAGGGCATTAGTCGAAGGAAAGAAGATCCAGCGAATTTAATAAATCTCCAGACCAATCTTCTGCTGCAGCAGCAGCTTCACCATCAGGTTCAAACTTCTGTACTTCCTCATCTTTCATGCCCTCCGCTTTTTCTTCCGAGGGTCTTCGAGTCGGTGGAGAATACATGCTCGCATATTCCGCTTCCATAACTTTGGCAACTAGTCTAGCTATATTCTCCCTCGGCCATGCCATTGCATAGCTTTGATTCTTGGCGAACTCATGAATAACCCAATCCTCCAAGGTGGCAAGCTCTGGGTCTCGGGGTTCAGGCTCTTCTAGTACAATTTGACTACCGTGCGGTGCCTCCTCTCGCTCAGCAACGATGATAAGTTGTTCTAGTTGAGGAAGAAAACCGAGGTGGGGTACTATCTCAGCGAAATCATGCGATCGGTCAACAGCTCGGTGGCTGATAGCGATTCGTTTGACGGATTCCATATCCAGTCTTTGGTGGCCGCATTGAGTGTTGGAGGAGTGCTCAATGAAATCTTTGAGAGTGCTCTTGCTTGCAGTGATCCTTGTTCTCTGTTCGATAAATTTGAAGAATAATGTATCAACATCAGGATTGAAATAGATTGCGGAGGGTGCCAGGTCTTGGCGCAGAGCAGACCCGAAGCAGAGCTTGTAATGAGGCAGGACCACAGCTCTCGACTCCGTACAGACAGAGAATGCTGCTGGAAGCTGGGCTCGAGTTTTGAATGCTTTGAAGGAGCAAGTTCTTCCAGGGATAACTTCTTTGTCGAGTCGAACCTCAACGGCTCGAGGGAAGCACGTGAATCGCCAAACATTGAGTCTTATTTCAGTCGGAAACATTGAAAATAGATGAAAGGACTCGAGACCATAGCGATCAATCTTGACAGATCGCTTGCGCGGGATCAAAGTGCCAGGCCATGGATGGTCACCCTGGACTTGTCTTCTCCAGTTCGGATACTGGTAGGAATTAGGTGTCGGAATCTGGACTAAAGACCAATGTTGGTGGTCGGCCGGGGGTATCTGAGAGTAGTCCATTTCTAGGTTTGATTGTTACACGAATTTTCAGGATGAAGGAATGATGAATGGATGAATGAATGGGTTCGAGGATTTTCTTCGCTGCCTAAGAAGTGGCTGGCAAGTTTTACTGCGCCTCATCGTGACTTTAATGCAGCTACAGGCATGTCATGAAATGGCGAGCCTTCTCAGGGCGCATCGAGATGCCTCGTCCAATACTGATCTCCGCTAAAGATCCGTTAAAGAACAGCAGTTAAGGACTGAAGTAGGCGGTACTTCCTAAGTCAGAGACGAGTTGGTGAGACTGCGCATCGCGAATGTCCAGGGGAAACTATGGTGGTTGAGGGAGGAACTGAAGCAATAGCGCATGGAAGCCCATAGAGCACTGGAATTATAGTGAACAACCCCTGAATTAACCCAGACTTACGACCGACCGACTAATTAACCAGCACATCGTTTTGACGAAGCAATTATCTGTATAAACTTCCTCCAAAAACGAATCGTATTTGACGCGAGAATTAAAGATACCAGCAGAAAGACCAGACATGCACACAGAACGGAGATTAACACCAGAAGATGCAGCCAGAAGGAGAGCGTGCTCTTGTTCAGTTCAGGGGAAAACATCGGAGGTTTTTGGAGCATGCCGATACATAAGAGCATAAGAGAGCGTGGAGAGATGCTGTAGCCATACCGACGGCGCGCATTGACCTCGTGTATGTTTTGAAATGGCAAAGCAGAGAAGTCGCGTTCGAGAGACGCCCATGCAGGTCCCCAAAGATGATATATGATCACGTGATAATTCCGATAACCCTCTTCTCAAAGCGTTTCGAACGTCAGACCTTCTTCAATGTACTTCCTAATTTTATAACTTGAACACTTCCGCTTCGAACAAGTGCTTGAAAGACTGTTTATACAGGCATCTCCTGGAGAAGTCATGCGTTGCGCAAGTCTTGGTCACCGTATTCTTAGTACACAGTCCAAAAATTCTGCAAAACCTTGACACCACAAAACAAGGGAACTGCTTCGCAACTGCCTAAACCAGAGTATGCCACGTGGGAAGTTTTCGTATCGTTCTCCAGAATCCAGGTGCTTCAGACCTCAATTTCAATGATTATTGTGTCGCTGAAAGGACGAGGATACAGTATCAAGCAGGTTGTTCGTGCTCAACAGCTGATGGATATCAGCACCCATCAGCAGACTCGGCGAACCCGTTTTCAAGAATGGTTCCGAGTCACACCAAACATCAAAAGCCTCTATATCACGTCAAGCTGACGGCACAAATGAGAAGAGCTTTCAAGCACGCAATTCGAACTAAAAGATCGTTTCCACTTCTGCCAGAGTTGACAACAGCGCCTTCCAGGAGAATATTTTCGTTCAATCTGTTTTTAAGATCCGCTTTTCGCATATCTCCACCTCTTCTTTCTGGTCTTCCATGCATAGAAACATGTTAGTCTCCTTTACTTATACTTCATATACTTAAATCTACAGCTATCAAGTTGTGTTCGTCGTTCAGAGAATACTCCACATCTTGTGTAACATGTCCGACGACGATCTTCATACGGTCCACGTGACGCACGACAGCGACCATGATCGCGACAAGGACAAAGACCTCGAGGGCCGCTCTACGGAGCCAGTCTTCGCATTCCACGGCGAACATGCCATTGTTGCCGACCGGCTGGCTCGAAAGCTCTCAGCACGTCAGGTGCAGATGATAGCTATCGGTGGGACAATTGGCACTGGACTCTTCCTGGGAACTGGAAAGTCTCTCGCAACAGGAGGACCAGCTTCTATGCTTATTGCGTACTTCATCGTTGGGGTTATTGTGTTTCTCACGATGTTGGCGTTGGGAGAGATGGCTGCTTTCGTGCCTATTGCGGGGTCATTCTGCACTTTTGCAGGGAGATATGTGGATGATGCGTTTGGATTTGCGCTGACGTGGAATTATTGGTTCAATGATGCGGTATCGACAGCTGCTGATTTGGTGGCGTTGCAACTGGTTTTCGCATACTGGAATACGGCCATGCCGGGCTGGGGTCTGAGTCTTATCTTTTGGGTATTTTTGATATTCGCGAATATCATCACTGTGAGGGCATATGGAGAAGTGAGTCGTTTCCAGTCAATGCGATGATTCGATTACTGACAATCAATACAGCTTGAATATTGGTTGAGTTTGCTCAAAGTCATTACGATCACAGCTTTCATACTACTAGGAATTGCTGTCAACTGTGGAGGAAACACCTCCCATCAGTACCTCGGAGCTCACAACTGGTACATCGGGGACGCCCCATTCGTCGGTGGAATCGGCGGCTTCGCATCAGTCTTCGTAACAGCCTCCTTTGCATGTATGCAATCCCCTCCGATCTCTCGTATTCGGGCTAACCCCTCGCAGACGGAGGGACAGAATCCATCGCCATCACAGCTGGCGAGACCAAAAACCCCACCAAGAACCTCCCACGAGTCGTCAAAAATGTCTTCTGGCGAATCCTCATCTTCTACATCCTCTCCGTCCTAATCATCGGTCTCAATGTTCCTTACAACTACCCCGGTCTCTCAAGCAAGAAATCCTCTACCTCTCCATTCACGCTCGTCTTCCAGATGGCGGGTGCAAAAGCAGCTGGATCATTCATCAACGCTGTGATTTTAACTTCTGTCATAAGTGCAGGCAACCATGCTTTGTTTGCTGGCACGAGGTTGATGTATTCTCTGTCCGTAGATGGCCATGCTCCGAAATTCTTCGGGAAGCTAAATAGGAATCGTGTTCCTTGGGTTGCAGTACTGGCTACGAGTGCAATCAGCGGCCTCTGCTTCGGAGCATCTTTCATCGGCGCAGGACAACTCTGGACATGGCTTCAGAATATTGTCGGAGTTTCGAATCAGCTTGCCTGGATCGCCATAGCTCTCACTTCAATTCGGTTCCGACGCGCACTTGCATTGCAGAACAAAACTCATCTCTTGCCCTTCAGAAATTGGACATATCCATGGGGACCATGGGTTTCATTGGTCTTGACAATTGTCATTGTGTTAGTTCAAGGATGGAGTTCATTCAGCCCTAAGTTCTCAGCTGTGGATTTTGTGAGTTATTATGTTGAGTTGCCGATTATGGCTGTTATGTATTTGGGCTGGAAGGTCGTTAAGAGGACGAGGATTGTGAGAGGGGAGGAGATGGATTTGGAGACTGATGTGTACGTGGTGGGTGAGGATGATTTGAGGGCCGCGGAGTTGGAGAAGAGTACTCGGGGGAGGATTGAGACTGTATTGAGATGGATATTCTAAGTAATTCATGAGATGGATTCAAAACTCTGCCATGATGATCCCAGGTCGATGAGACTTCCAACGAAAAAAAGGCTGTGAGTGATCACGTGCCGGCGCGCCAGTTCATTTCAAAATTTGACTCACCGACAACAAAATATACGAAATTTATTTCTCCGTCATCGAAGTCCTCTCCGAATTGACTTTGTTATTTAGAACAATTGAGAAATTCGCGATCATGGATTTATTCGACGAGCTCGAGAAAATGGCCCTCAACGTCGCCGAGGAGCCATCTGAACCGGAGACACCGTCCGAAGAAACCATTCACCAGTGGCAGAAACTCTTCGGGTACACATACGCCGATGCTTCATCCTACATTGAAAGACACCGCAACGATCTCTCCCGAAAGCGCATAACAGACGAACATTGGGAGATGGTCCGCACTAAACTCGAGAAACAAGGCTACGATCGAGAAGCTTATGAACATGAGTTATCACGAGGACGACAGCCAGTCGTGACTTCTAAGAATCTAGAGAAGAAAATGGACAACGGGAGATATCTGGTTAAGCTTGTAGGGCCAGTTACGTCGGGACTCATCCAAGAGCTTTCGGGAATTGACAAGGCGCTGGATGTAATGCGGGGTAGTGGGGATGATGGAGATGCACAATTCTGCATCGTCAATGCCACCATCAAAGAGTCTCTCATCGAGAAGCTATCAAATACTGCTTTCAAGCCTACGATAGTCCGACTAGCTGAGCCTGCTGCGAAGAATCTTTCAGCCACGTCTAGATATCCAACTCTCGGCATCGATACTACACTTCCACAACATCGACCTTCATGTGTCAAGGAGGAGTTTCTACCAAAGCAACATCAATACCCGGTGTGGTATTTCTTCTACGGTACATTGGCTGATTCCCAGGTCTTGACGAGGCATTTGGGATTGAGAAGTGAGCCGATGTTGTGGCCTGCGAGCGTGAAGGGAGGGGTATTGAGGACTTGGGCTGGGGAGTATCGGGCGCTAGTTGATGGCAGAGATGTGGACGTTGTGGATGGCAAAGCGTATGAGGTTGAGAGCAAGGAGCATGAAGATGCGCTGAGGAGTTATGAGACGAGCAAATATGAGGTTGTGCGGTGTGTAATTCGAGTCGGGTATCGAGAGATCCAGGGATGCACTTTCAGATTTGTGGGGGTTGCAGATGATTGAAGGGACGAGGAGAATCTTCTGAGAAGATGAGAGATTCAAAAACATCCAAGTCATGGTTGAAAGTTCGGGGTCTGGAGCGCATGAAGTGACCCGAATGTCCCAAAATATGTGGGACATTTCCTCAGCCAAGATGGAGGAAACGGTCTTACAGTCGAGTGAGAAGGATGACCGAAGCATCAAGAGACTTGGGGCATTCAGGAGATTGAAGGTCCCCGCCGTCGACTACATAAGCAGGCAAAGTGTAGACATTTCTCGACGAAAGAATCCAAAGAGGCCGTATCTCCATAGATCAGCATGTCCCCAAACTGTAGACAGAACCAAAGTGTCCAACAGTGCTAGACCTGAATGAAGAGTTCGAGAGACTTCCCAGGCCACCATCGACTTCCGAACCATCAGAAGCAAACCTTGACTGGCTGCAATGTCTTGTCAGCTGTTTGTAATACTAAGGCAAGAAACGTTGCAGCTCTGAAAATAATCAGGGAAAAGGCAGGCGCTGTCCCTTCCTCTGGAGCAATCCATGAGCCGAGCGTCGTGCCGAACCATTGTATGTAGAACCCTAGACAGATCCAAGTCTGTGCGTATCGGAGTTTCCGTCGATCACACAGTCTGCCATTGCCGGATAGGGTTTTTCGCATTGGGTCAGAGGATAGTTAGCCAGGGGGAAGCAGTCGACAGCGCAGGGCAAAGTGGACAATTGCAGGCCAGGACGCGCCAATAACGATAACGAGGATTCAAATAATGAGAAGCACGAATTTAAGGATTGGTATGGAGTGATAAGATCTGAATGAGCTGCTGCCTGGTTGATGACTTTTTTGTTGCAGTGAAGCGGGGTAAATCTTGCCAAGTCAAAAGGCGTTGCCCATCCAGCCTCACCACCTGCGCCTGAGAGACTTCTCTAATAATTCGTTTGATCAACGCACGCTAGCCTCGTTGCACTGGATTTCTGGTCCCGAAAATCGACAAGCGATAAGCATTTGGTCATGGATCTTGGAAAGGAATCGACGTCCGGAATTTGCAGAATGAAAACCTGCGTGTTCTTGTCTTCAATTGGTATCGAAACAGATCAACACAAGCAATAAGCATCACTCGACTTCCTAGTCTTCCAAACTTCGTCTTGATCATCACTCTCCCGCCTTGATGAAATCCGCAACTCTCTCTGCAAGCGCATCTACATTCAAGTCAGTCAACCTTCAATCGCATCAAGTCAAACGAATCAAGAACTTCACTCACAAACAGTACTCTGTGGATGCCCTGGCGGCAAAAACGGAAAAGAACTCGCATCCACAACCCTCAGCCCCTTCACTCCAAACACCCTACACCTCCCATCCAGCACCGCCATCTCATCCCCCTCCTTTCCCATCTTACAAGTACAACTCGCATGCCAAACCGTCTGCAGACTCCCTTTTATCGCTTCCAAAATCTGTTCATCCGTCTCCGCCTCTTTCCCAGGATATACTTCTCCTGTTGGGTATGTTTCGTCTTTGACGGTGATGGCGGATAGTGAGGCAGTGGAGAATGCTTGACGGACGCGTTTGTAGGCCGCTACTGCGACGGCTTGGTCGGTGGGGGAGGTGAGGTAGCCGGGGTTGATGCGGGGGAGGGTGGTGGTTATGTTGGATTGGAGGGTGACGGTTCCGCGGGACATGGGGGCCATGAGGGCCGCGAGGATGGTGGCGTACTGATGTCCGTCTTTGGGCTCTGGTTCTGGTCAGTATTCGTCTTATATTGCCAAGTAGTTCGCAGATACTCACGTTTGAAGAAGAGACCAGACCAATCTCCAACATAGCCTGCTCCCGATAGGTACTCGACTTCGGGCCAGTCTGGAGGGAATTGTGAGAGCTCGTCGATTGCCTTCTCTCCTAGAGTTGGACGAAGCTGTGGTGGGATCTTCTCCCATGCAAGGAAATCGGCAACATTGTTCGTGAATGGGCCTGTATGCTTCATCCAGTACTGAAGAAGATTCTTGATTAGATAGAACGGGTTCTTGAAACATTGTCAGACATTATGCGCGGGATGAGTAATGGGTATTTGATGTAATCTTACATTTGCAAGCTTCGTGAGCGTCGTGATGTTGACACGATATGAAGGACCAAAGAGAATGTGGTCTTGCAGATTCTGCCCCACTCCAGGCCGATCTGCTACCACAGGAATGTTGAACCCTTGCAAGTGCTTTGCAGGACCAACACCCGAGACCATGAGCAACTGTGGTGATTGAAATGCGCCAGCTGATAGGATAACTTCTTTCCCAACGGTCAAGGCCCGCTCCTCGCGATTGTGTTCCACAATGACAAAGTTAGCCTTCTTGTCGTGATCAAATAGGATCCTTTTCGCCAGTGTCGAGGTAAAGACGTGAAGGTTCGTCCTTCCGCTGTTCAGGGCGGCGCTCAAGAACGAAGTGGCAGACGACTCCCTCTTCTTATTCTTGCCATGCATGGTCGTACTGCAGTATTGAGAGCCGTTCAGTGCACCACTGTTGAAGTCCGTAGCTGTAGGAATGCCGATCTCGTGTAATGCACTTTTCATGTACTCCGAGAATGGCTGTGGGAAGCTGGGGTACGAGACGTTGAGAGGTCCTGCTTTACCATCGAAGGCTGTTGGGGCGTATAATGTGTTCCCATCTCGAGAGGGACCTGGAGGTGTAAATTCTACGCTCTTTTTGTAATATGGGAGAAAGTTGTCGAAGGCCTGCAAATTTCAGCGTATTTCAAGGAAGGAGCAGGGATGACTATACCCAGCTCTGATCTCCAACTTCGTCTGCCCATTTGCTGAGTGACTGCACAGTTGGTCTCTGGTAAATCATGAAATTCCGCACCGAACTTGATTTATCAGTCGAATTCTTCGCTCCCAATGGCATATTAACTCACCTCCCACCAAGACACTTGCCCCTCGCATACCCTCTGCTCTGGTGGCCAGAAGCTTGATCAGGCTCGGTCTTGAACCCCCAATCGATAACAGGCATCTTCTCTTTCGTACCCACGAACATGATATCCGCGCCGGGGATTGACTCCACCAGCGTAGAGAAAGGGTCCCATTTCCTGCCTGCCTCGATCACAGCTACACTAACGGCAGGGTCTTCTGCAAGACGAGCCGCAATCGTGAGGCCTGCCGTCCCTCCTCCAACCACGATGTAATCGAAGGTGTTGGCCTCGTTATGCGTAGCGTTCTTGGGATCTATCTTTGCTGCCTTGCCGTTCCTGCTGTCCTTGGATGTCTTGACTCTTTCAACCATTTTGGGGACCACGATAGGTAGGGAAAAGCGCTTCTCAGGCTCCTTGCTATTCTTGGGCTCCTTTTCCTTTACGTTTTCATTTGCGTTCTCGTTCCCACTTGCCTTCTCTTTGGATGGCTTGATGTTCTCGATGATTTTGGAGCCAAAAGCAGGCAAGGAGAAAGGCATCGCGACCTTGGTCATGATGAAGTACAAAAAAGTGAGCAGAGAAGGGAAAGAGGGATAGAGAACTGAAAAAGCTGGGAATTAAGAACTGCAATGAATGCCCAACGCCATCTCGAGTTGTGAACATGTTCATGCCGCGGTTGTCAAAGCTGGCATCCCGCATGCGAAAGGCAAATGCTGTCGCGACGTCGTGCTGTACATGCGCAGGGTTACAGCATCCAAACGAAACAGATGTAGCGTCACCAACGTCCACTTGAACTATTGGTAATCTATCTGTCGAAATTAATCGAAGGATTAGATGCTTCGTAGGGCGGTCGGAGGCGAGCTTCAGATGGAGGGCTAGGATATCCATGTTGTTGTTGACGAATGTTGATGCAAGAAAGGAAGTCGAGACAACCTTCCCGATCGTCGATCAGGTGGGGAACCCTGTTCTGAACACACGTGATAGCCTTGAATACCTAGGTATCACAGGCAAAATGGTGCAAGCCCAAGTCGTCTGTGTAAAGCCAATTCAGGCCATTCTCCTTACAGATCTTGTAAAATTCTTCTATCTAACAAGAGAAGCCGATCGACTTGACTTTAGAGTTCGTTATGCAGCCCCACTTTTATTTGCAATAGCCGTATATATTTGAATAAGCACAAGCTTCTTCCAATCGGCCTGCTGGCCCAATGGCAAGGCGCTTGACTACGAATCAAGAGATTGCAGGTTCGATCCCTGCGTAGGTCAATTGTGGCGCATAGAGCGTTTCCTTTTTGCAGTTTTTTCGAGCTTAAGATTTTTAAAAATGATTGAGATCTCAATTTTTTTTTTTTTTTTGCTTCTGCTAGATTTTTTGGGTGGCGTTCGTAGCGTGATCTTTACCGAGGCCTCCCCTGTTTTCACGACTGGGACGATGTCAAAACAGCCCCTTTAAACCACGGCTTCCGAGGTACTTTGGTTTGACCTTTTATGAGTTTCCTGTCAAAGATATGAGCTGATCTTCAAATTAGATAGCTCCGAGCTTCACAACCTAGTGATGAGAATCAAGACTCGTCGCTCAGATAGCGGACACCGCCTGGAACCACTGACCAGTTACAAGGAATAGTCCCAAAAAGATGGCTCAAAACTGCCTTTCAGTCTTGGAATCTCAAACTTCCAAACGTCCCAACCCCGCAACAAGTTGTGCAACCCTCTCCGCACACCCAACACTTCCCTGATACCCCGCTCCCGCATGTCCATAACTATGCACTACCCACGTACCATCCACTCTCTCTTCCCGCCCTCCACCATCTTCCTCAACCTCGACCCTTGCGCCCCCTTTCCTTCCGGGTCTAAAACCCACCTGATAGCTCAAAACTGCAAACTCCCCCTTCCCATCTCTTAACTCCTCACACATTCTATGCTCTTTCACCCCCTCCAAAATCCTCTCGGTTAACTCCTCATCCACCCCTTCATCCCAATCTCCAGCCTGTTTACAACCCCCAAAGATCGTTGTATTTGACCCAGGTCTTGGAACAACATAAAGCATTTCCTCATCCGGTTTCCCAGGAATACCAACATACGTCCTCATCGTCTTTGCTTCGCCTTGAACCAATATCGTTTGTCCTCTTATCGGAAACAACTTTCCTGCTTCCTCGGGTGGGAGGAAATGCCTAGCTGAGAGACTGGAGCAGTTAATGAATGTGAAAACATTCTCTATTCCGGCTTGTCGTTTTGCGTCTTTGATGACATCTTTAAGTCCTGAGGAAGTATTGACTTGAGTCCTGATGACCCCAGCACCGAGGCCTTTGATTCTCTTAAAGACATATGCCAAATGCTGAGGAGGGTCGAAACAGATACTCTTATATCGCATCCCCATGATCGCTCCTTCTGGTGCCGCCCCACTTCCTGCCTTCATTCTCTCAGCATCCAAATCCAGAATCCCGAAATCCTTAACAGTATCTCGAAACCATATCCCGCTCCCATCGCCACCACTCGTCTCTTCCCCTTCCTTTCCCCAGAAATAATGACAAGTCCTAAATCCCAAACCCATCCTCTTTTCTCGTTCCTCCATCTGCTCCTCTTTCCCCTTACCTCCATAACCATCACCGGACTCGAGCCATTCCGTCCATTTTCGATACGTCTTTGCATCCCATTCCCGATTCTCAGCATCCCTATTAGAAAGACCAACATGAGAGCGCCAATGTCCACCAGCCCGTGGAGAGGTATATTCTGGACTGAAGTCGCCGGGAGTGTGAGCTGCTAGGATTGTAATCTTATAATCATTGACCGAGCTAAGAAGAGCTAGAGCAGTGCTCAGACCAGTGATACCGGCGCCGAGGATGAGGATTTGTTTTTGTTCTCGAGGAGAGGAGGATGCCATTGTATGCTCGTGACTACTTGAGGTGAGAATACGATGATTTCTTAGAGTTTGTTAAGAGGGAAGAATAAGGTTAAGATATGGTTGGGCACTTGCCGCTTACATCCGAAAGGAGCTCGCTTGTATCCGACGAGAAGCTGAAGGGTGAAGAGTGTAAGAATTGGTAGCGGAAGGATGTTCAGCCGTTAGTCCACATGATCAAGTATTTGAGAACACCACTTAGCAAGAATGGGATGTAACGCGATCGGCTGCCTCTTCTTCCAGCCGCAAATGGCAACACATTTGGTGTCTGATGGAGTTGGTACATTCTACAATACAAGATGTATACCCACCCGTTCTCTATGCTACAACCCCATTCCTTTCATAGTATACACACCTCCCCCTCCTCTTTCCTGCATCATCTATCCGCCATCATATTCTTCACATAACTAAAATATTTATCCGTAACATGTTTCTGCACCTCCTCCTTCGTCAACCACTTGAAACCTTCCAATCCAAAGAGGTTTTCCTTGAGATCCGCTTGACCAGCCATTATCCGTCCTTTCATGAAGAAGGTTTTCTCGCCTTGCTTTTTGAGGGCGGGTGTGGAGCTGGAATCGTAGGAGTAGCGGGGTTTGAGGATGTGGTGACCGACGGGGACGTGGCCGACAATCCAGGTGTTCATGTTTAGGCCTGCTGTTTGGACTAGGATGCGTTCTGCTGCCTGTTCCTCTCATTAGCGTTCATTCTCAAGCTCCCAATTCCATCTACCATTGACTGTAGAAAGCAAAGGAAATTGTGAGAAAGCGTACCTGATGTAAATTCTCCCTCCCAACCAGCTCCCCACTCGGAAACCCCCATCCCCCATCCTTCCTCTTAACAACCAAATACAACGTCCTCGCCAATTGCCTATCCAACCTTCTAACGTCTCCCCTTCGATCAGCATCCGTAACCCTCCCCAACGGCCTATCAATCACCTCCCCAACCCCCAAACTCCCCTCCTCCCCCTCCTTAACTTCAACAGCCAACCCATCTTTCCCCTCCACCGCTCTCACTATACTATCCTTAACAAGCATATCGGAAATGTATTTTGGCTCCACCATCTCCTTTTCCTTGACTAGGATTTCATCGTTCCAGCCGAGGGAGGAATAGGGGTTGTAGCCTCCTAGTTCACGGGCGGCAACGCCGTTTCGTTCGCGAGCTTTGATTTTCCAGTCTGTGTCGGCGGGGCTGTCTTTTTTGAAGTAGAAGTACCTAGTGAAGGGCATGGCGAGTCGTTCGTTGAGGCGTTTTTGGTAGAAGAAGTATGCTTTTTCGAAAGATGTCTGTGGTGCGGTGAGGATTGGTGCTCGTGATAATAGGACACCGGTTTTGGTTTTGTAGTGTGAGGGTTCGGGGGATGTTGATACTGGGGGGATCTTTCGCAGATGTTGGAGTTCGGAATCAGGAACTGCGTCTGCTGTTTTCAGTGCAGTGGCTGTGACAGCGTAACTGCGCTGGGAGGGAGAGAGGTGGGAGATGCATTCTGAGCAGATGAGGCCATTGGGACGTTTTGAGGAGCCTGTTATTTCTTGTTAGCTGGAGCTATCAATTGAGTGGGAAGGAGACATACGTATAATGCTTGCAGCAGCTCTACTCCCTCTACTGCTTGCCGTCATCTTCACAATGTGTTGTCTGTTCTCACTGCTCTCCAAGTCAATACTCTCTCCTAAACATCATTCGCGTGCACAGCTATCGACTTTTTCGGCTTACATAATCCTCAAATGTACCGTTTCGCACCAACACCAATTCATCTTAGCTTGATGGTTCTTAGCGCGCCGCATCGCACCCTCAAAAACTCTTCGCGATTCTTGAAGAGGACTTCTTCTTCAATCCACGTCACCTATTCCTTATCATCAAGTCCTGTTCCTCCTAGAACGACCTGATCATTTACTGGTGCCTAGAGTGATTACCACGGGCTTTTTTCGCTAACGATACCTTCTTTCCATTTTCCAAGGGAATCGTTAGATAGCTTCCGCTGACATGATTTTGTGCGTATGAGGATTTATGAGGAGAGCATTCGGGCTATGAGTTGGGATGGGGTCTAAAGGGAGAGAGAATAAGTGGTGTCTGTGTGTGTGTGTGTGTGTGTGTGTGTGTGAACGAGCATGAGCAAGTGAAGGGAGAGTTGCGCAGTTCATTCTTGATGCTCTTTTGCTTCATGCGATGCTGCTGAGCTGGCAGCCCTAAGTCTCAGGCAGAATGTCTGAGTTTAGAGCATAAATTGTCTGCTCGGAGGAGCAGCATTGTCGTGCCTCTCCAGTCTCCCATGCATGTCTATTTCTCGATATTTCGTGCTTCAGTCTGGAAGCTTTTGTTTACCGATGAAGTCATATTCTATGCACGTTCACAGTCACATACATTTCAATCCCAAATCAAAGTTAATGTCTTAAAAATTCATCTAATGAACATAAGCAGCGCGGTCATGCAATGCAACAAAAGTCCTCGCAAGAACGCCGAGCTAGGTTACAATCATATTCTGTCCAAAGACAGATATTCTCAAACGAATCCGTATTTCATATGCCCACCCGAACACCGTGATCCATGCCTGTACCGGGTATCTCTAAGTTTACGCCTGGGAGTCCCGAAAGCAACCATATTCGCCATTTCCCACAATGTGCTTCATCCATGTCTGCTGCATCAAGTAGCCAAAGACTTGACAGCTGTTGCAACCTCTTGTGTAGCAATCTTCTCACATGCCCATTTCTCCTTTTCGTCGTTCAGGTTGCGAAAGTTGATTGTTTCGTACAGTTTTCGTGATACAGCTTTGTTGATTTCTGCGTATTGTTCCTTAGTGATTTCCATAGATTTCCAGTGAGGCGCAAGAGCAGATTTGACAATCTTGTTGATGCCTTCCTTGGCTTCAATGGGTAGAGCAGCGCGTACAGGCGATGTATCTTCTGATCGTGGTAGTGGTACAGGTTCTCGACGTCGAGGTCGTGGTTGTCGTAGTTCAGTTATGGGAGATGAAGGGTGGTCTTGTTCTGGTTTGCTTTCTGGTGGTGATCGATTCGGCGAGTAGTCTGCTGGCGGGAATATTGGTTCGATTCGCGATGTGAGGGGTACTGGTGATCCAGATCGCTTGCTGATGTGAGGTGGAGGTGTGATTGATGAAGCTCTTGGCGTATGGTAAGGCGAGGAAGAGGCTGGCGATGCGGCGGGGGAGGAATATTCAAGTGGTGGACTGGTGACGCGATTTGGACCAGATATAGTCGTCGCACTGAAAGCCGATCGGTCATCATCAGACGTCGAGTTCATTTCGACTTCTTTGAGCAGCGACGATAGGAAGGAGGGTTGTCCGGTGGTGTCGTTGAGTATCCGGGCTGTCGGTGATTCCGCACGATGGTCGTTCATCTGGCGACTCGGACCCGCCATTGAAGACGATGCTTCAGGTCGGTCGAGCACTCTCCGGGTACGAGGTCGCTTGAGTCTCCGCTCCGGCTCTGCTGGAGGTTGGGATGCTTCACTTGGCGATGCAGTTATTGATCGCGATTTTCTCTTTCGCCTTGGGCTCTTGGTGTCCATCTCCTTGGCCTTCTCAAAAGCGCCCCATGCCCGAGTCTCTTCGACTGATTCTTCTGGAGTTTGGGGCGTTCGGGATCGGATCATGACAGGAGCAGCGGCTCGGAATACATCTCTTGCGCCTTGTCGACCGGCGATATTCAGTCTCTGCTGCCATTGCTGGAACTCCCTTCGTTCATCAGACGTGCGACGCTGATGGCGTCGGTAGTCGGCCATAGGGAGGTCATCGTCAGAGAAGTCGAGGTCCAATCCTGCGACATTATGGATTCTGCTGCTGAAAAGACTCCATGCACCAACCCAGTGGTCATTTCTCATGCGCTGCCGATTGCGTCGAACACTAGCTTGAGTTCTGGGAGCTCTACGCCCTGACAGTGGTGCACTGCGAGTTTGGTCGTGGGTAGCGTCAGCAGCTCTTGCGTATGCTCCCTCGTCCGCACATTCCATGCAGAACCAGTGTCCTTGTGGCACTCTATCCCCAAGACCGATGCAATGTGTATGGTATGGTGCATCGCAGCCATCACAGAGAAGTAGAACCTCTTCTTGATCGGCTTCTCCGCATACTGGGCAGGGACGCCCTTCCTCTTCCTCGAGTTCCTCCTCTACCCAGGCATTAGGATCGAATTCGGCAACCTGTTTCTTGTCCTCGACTTCATATTCTGACAAGACAGTGCCTGCGAAAAACTAGTTAGCATTGTTACTATTTCACATGCTGATGCTGTCAGCTGCAGGCCCGAATGACTTCGGTGCCCCGATACTCCAAGTCTGGCCAGTGGAATTCCAAGTCAAAGAACAAGATGATTTGACTCAGAAAATCACCTTGCAAACCTGGGACAATTTTCGCAATTTTCCGAAGGAATGAAATCTGCGATGTAGCTGAGGGGAAACATACCTCCAACCTTATCTAGTACCTCGACCAGATTAAACGTCTGGCGACAAATGGGGCAGCTATTCGCTTTCTGCGACCATGCCCGCAAACATTCATCGTGCAATACATGATTGCAAGGTTTAATAAGTGCAATGGGCTCGTTTTTGGTGGCTTTGCTGGGATGGGGTGGTGGTGGTTGGTCTGCGGTGGTAGCCGCCACTTGAAGATCATCGTGAATCGAGGCGTCAGGAACAGCAACAGCGTCCAAGTCCTCTAGGCAGACAATGCACTGGTCAGCCATGCTGAGGGATGAATTTGCGGAATTGTGGTCGAATAGGTAGGAAGGAAGTCATGAAAAAGGTTGGTGGTGGAGAAAGGTGAATTATGGAATTGCTGGTGGGAAACGGTCGTCGTGAAGCTCTCTGGTGGTAGAAGCGGTTTTGGTGGCGAGTTTGAGGAGTCGACGGATGAGATTGAAAGATGACCTGGATTCAGGTTGCAAAATGGACTATGGGTCGGCAACGCTAACGACTCGCCAATAGCAATCCCGGTTTTTGCCCCGCTCTCGAGACAGCGGTCAACGGCACCACCCACCAGTGCAGCAACCGTAGGGTTTGGTAGGGAGCGTACAGCGAACCGAGTGGGTGAGGAATCGGAATGTGGTCTTTTCCTATTGCTGAGGAGGGTGACTCGTTCAACTCGTATTGTGCCTATTGTGGGGGCCACGCACGTCGTGGCATCACAACGTGACTGATTCCTCGGCAAAGGTGGGAGTTTTTGCGTGGCCCAGGCTCAACCTAAGAGGCTAACGTGCAGTGCTGCTTGATGACCACGACGTCAAGAGATATCGTAACTTGATATCGAAAGGGCGTTTGACTCCCAGTGATGGTGTCTTACTGTGGGAGGAAGCACCTTGTTGCCCTTGGGAATGAGCCGGCACGGAACTCTCCCCGAGGAGTGAATGATCTTCGAAGCGGAGGTTCGTGGAATAACTCAACATCAAACTTCCATTATTCTATCATGTGACCCACCGTTTCGCCCAGCTGAGAGTTTATGATGCAGACGCAGTTGATGCAGTACTAGCAAAGTGAGTCACAAAAAACAGGGGAGAAGAGGAAAGGCAATGAGAGAGCAGGTGAACAGGAGGGACCAGCCTCTTGTAGCCCATCAAAATGAGGCAGCCAAAAGGCAACGGTCCGCCTCGTTTCCCGTAATGCCTGCAATGATATTGAGGTCTTGAGATTGAACCGTCGTGCTTTTGGATTCTGGCTCGACAGCCTCAATTCTTGATGATCTTCTAATGTCGATGCTATGCGAGGTCAACGAGGAAGAATGGCATTCTCGGTGGTATTGCTATCGCAGCAGTCGGCCCTACTTGGCGTACGCTGTAGACTTGTCCAAACAAGTAAGGGAAGAGGATCTCGATGATGTTCGACGCTTGTGATACTCGACTTATGAAGCTCGTTGTTGCCTACACGTCTGATTAGGTAGGCCTAGATTTGATCACCACATCCACATCCACATCCACACATCACAAATTGTATGCCACGAATCGAAGGATCGCAACGCATGTACAGTAGATACGAGGCAAGACGTGTTCTTGAAATCTTTTATTCAGTCCTCATCGAAAAGCGACGTCGATGTTCGTGGCCAGACCGTGAGAGACCGATCCTAGACACCAGCAAATGCCAACCGTGAAAAAGCACCATCCCAAACCATCTAAACCTCAGCAATTTCCCTCAATCGTCGAAGCGTCGATCGCATGGCAGCGGCGGCAGGTGTTCTGCAGCAGTATTGTCAGCCTATGTTCTCCTTGTGGGGGAATTATCCCCAATCGAGATTTCGGTTTCGATTCGAGATGGATTCGTGACGTACGACACAGTGTAGGCTCCTCCAGCGACAGTCTTGTTGCACGACTTGCAGTTCCAGATACCGACCGAGTGTCTCTTGACAGTGGTCTTTCCGCAGAAGGTGCAGACGTATTTGGCGTGCTGGGTGATTTCCATCTTCTTCACTTGCTTTCGGAGGGAGGCACCGTATCTGAATGGCAGAAAAAATCCCGTTAGCATTCTGCTCCAAATATTCCTGTCTCTCCATGATTTGCGCGTCGTGAGGTTGTGATTAATCGATTGCGCAGAATTGGTAGCGAAGAGTTTTGTACGTCTCGGAGAGCCGTCGGGCGCGTTAGAAAGGGGCATTTGCATACCTTGTACCGTACTTGCCGGTAACGCCGACCTTCTTGGTTCTCTTCGTCATCTTGGCTGTGGTTGCGTGTGATGAACTTGTGTTGGAAGATGGAGGTTATTTCTAGACGTTGATTTTGATAACAATTTCTGAGTGTGTGGCTCGCTTAACCTTGATAATTAATGCCTTGTATTCAAGGCCACTATAAATTGCCACGTGATAAACACCGCATGCCCAATTTGGATCGTTAACTCCGGCTCACATGCCGAGGCTTCGGACTTGAAGCTCTTTCGAGACAGGGGGCTTTAACTTTTCGATCAAGCCATCATCAGGAGGTAAAAAATTGTTTCAAGTCTTATACATACTGTTGCTCAATTCTTTGCTGCTTTTACAAATCTTAGTTTTGATATCGTTCATTTTTGTGTCATCTAGAAACTGTGGAACATTATCTCGAACCATGTCATCTCGTCAGTATGACATCGTCGTCTTCGGAGCCACAGGCTATACCGGAAAGCTTACAGCTGAGCAAATAGCTACTAAGCTACCCACGGATCTAAAGTGGGCAATTGCCGGCCGTTCTGCAAGTAAGCTAGAAGCATTAGCAAAAGAGTGCAAAGCACTGAATCCTGATAGGATACAGCCAGGTAAGCACTACATCTGTCCCCTTGGCTCGCCTTTACACCTTTGATATCTGTTCAATGCTCGAGTTCAAGACTGAAAATTGGCAGAAATCGAAATTTGCAACCTTAATGATGCAGAATTGAACGCTTTGGTAAAGAAAACCAAGGTTCTTATTGCAACTGTTGGACCATATGCTCTTTATGGCGAGCATGCTTTTAAAGCCTGTGCTGAGAATGGCACTCACTATCTCGATGTCACTGGAGAGATTCCTTATGTAGCTGAAATGATCAAGAAGTATGAGAAGACCGCACAAGCCAGCGGAGCAATCATGATCCCGCAAATTGGCATCGACTCTGCTCCAGCTGATTTGGTCACGTGGACCTTGGTGGATATGATCCGACAGAAGTTGTCAGTGCCAACTGCAGAGGTGGTTGTGTCTGTTCACGATGTGCGGTTAGTATAACATCTAGATCCAAATATCTCCACTAACCTTGCTCAGCTCAAAACCTTCTGGTGGAACCCTGAATACAGTTTTCAACATCATGGAAACCTACAGCTTGAAGCAAATTCAGGCAGCAGGTGCCCCCTATGCGATCTCTCCTATTGCAGGGCCCAAGACCAAAGATAACACATCTCTGGTCACCAAGATTTTCGGTATCCGCGCTGTCCCTGATCTTGGAATCCTCACGAGCTCCCTTGGAGGCACCTCCGATCGACCTATCGTCCAACGAAGTTGGGGATTGCTTGGCGGAAACAAGTTCTATGGTCCCAATTTCCACTTCCATGAATACATGAAAGCTCGCAACCATCTTTCAGCAATCTTCATCCATTTTTCGATAGTCTTGGGCTCGCTAATGCTTGCGATCCCATTTATGCGGACCATTGGACGAAAGTTGGTAACCCAGCCCGGTGATGGACCGACCAAGGAAGAATCGAAGAAAGATCGTTTCGAGTATCGTGGCATCGGAGTGCCTGATGTTGCGACTCCAAATCCTCCGAGGGCTTTTTGTAAGGCTGCTTACGAGGGATCTTTGTACGAGTGTAAGTGATTCGTTATGTTTTGTGAAACGAAGCTGATTTGAAGCAGTCACTGGGCTGTCTTTGGCGCAGGCTGCGCTTTCGATTCTCCGTGATCAGCATGATCTTTCCGGCGGAGTCTATACACCTGCCTGTTTAGGACAGAAGTTCATTGACAGACTTGATGGTGTTGGATTCAAGTTTGAGAAGAAGTTCTTCGAAAATTGAGGTACCAGGAAGCGTTTACATACAAACTCGTTCTGCTGAATTTCAAACGCAATCTTGTCGCCATCCAGCTTTCATCTATCAGCATTAGCCAAGTTATCGTTTGCATCCAACTTCTATCTCTGACAATTGCAGAGCTGCTCGCCACGACTAGGTGCTTTCGCGAGTACTGAATCCCAGAAGTCACGTATTGACACCTTATAGCCAATTCCCAGCTACATCGCATTGCGAGTTTGTTATTGACGTTGCTTAGCTACTTTAGCTGGGTTGGAGAACGGTCAAAAGTGAGAGGACTTGTTTTTATGTTGATTGGTGCAAGTAATTCCTGACATTCGCTTTGTTGGTATTTAATAATACTACGCCGCCTCGCTTCCCATCTTTTCGACAAACGAGACTCCACTTTAAGAACAGAACTATTGCGTATCCCTGACCATACTCAATGAGAGGACTAATCGAAATCTATCGATGTTTTCCCAACTTCCTCGCCATCTATCACTGTCTTGAACTGCAAAATACCGCTCTCATTTCCAAACTCAACTTGAACCTCCGCCGAAATAGAATACGAACCTTTCCCACCGATCTTCAAGTCCCTCCTATTTGAGCTGTCAGTTTCCAGATATGAGGTCAAATCCACTCGTATCTTCCCGACATATGTGACTCCTGATGTGTCGAAATTTAGTCTCCTTCTTTCAAACACCACGAATGACTTACTTTCATGGTCAACTCTGTCTGGTGGTGTAGCCAAGTTACACGAGAAGAACTCCAACTCTGCGATCTTTTCTTGGCCTTGTTTCACATGGATATCTACGTTTATGATCTTTCTGGTGTCCTTCGTTATCTCGGCTCCCTGGAAGATGTTAGCATCGGACGTCCAAAAGATTCAGCGTACAACAGCTCACCTTCTGAAGAAGCCATTCTGCTCTCCCCGAACAGTAGTTCTTTTTCGTAGCAGCGTCTTGATAACGGAATTGCACAGGGTCTTTGTCAGGACGGAAGGGCATGCCGACTGCAATGCCGTAATGCTGTCGACATTTCCTTTTCCTCGGAGCTAAACCCTCTAGTCCTCGAAGCGCTGCACCTAACACAACAGCTGATTGACTGCAGACTTGGTCAGTGTTTGTTCGCTTCGATTTTCGCCTAGATTACAAACGGATGCTCAGGGCAGACAATGATTGCTCCCAACTCTTGTCTGCTCCATTCTTTAAGCCTCTCGAACAGATAAGTTGAATCGCCGAAGCCCCCAACTAATACTATTCTCTAGTTCCATGTCAGTACGTAAGCCAAACATCATCCCGATCTTTAGGACACTGACATCAATTTTTCCTTTGCCGATTTTTTCTACCTCTTGTGCCTGGCTTCTAACAAGCTGTAGCACCCTCAACACCACTGGATCAAACAGGCTTTGTATTTCCCGCCTGTCTGAAGTTAGTACACGCTTTTCCATTGGCCAACGGTCTTTAGGGGAGTTCGAGAGTGTATGAGAGCGGTACATTACCACGTCAGTTTGATTGTTCCGTCGTCCGGATCATAGCTTTCAGATTCTTCGAGATCCATTTTCAGCGTCAATTCAACTACGTCGTCGCGTATTGAATCTTTGAAATCTGATTTTATAGTTTCAAAATCTTCCATGAATCCGCTTCCAGGACCTTTCTTTGCCGCGGAGACATTGTCAAATGCTGCCCCAAACTTTTCGCTCATCAATTTATGAAAATTCCTATCAATGAATGTGGAACCGCATTTCCCACCTACCGTCGTTAGCAAATATGTGATGCATGTCAATTGCCATACCTATTCCCTCACATAACTCCTCAAACTGTAGAGGATCTGTCGTGAAAACAACGTATGTTGTAATATCAACTGTTCCTCCTCCACAATCGCAAACCAGCACGTTTTCTCCAGCCTGTGGAAGTATAAGTAGACTTTATCAGACGACATGAATCCTCATGTGGACCGACCTTTATTGGATTGATAGACTCTCCAGCTTCGTACCTTTTTAAAGCTGCAAGTGCGGCAGCTTCTGGTTCCATGATTGTAGATAGACAGTCGCCCAAGGCTTTCCGACTGCCGAAACCGGCTCTTTTTGCCGCGTCCTTTGTGGAGGCTTTTGCTCTATCACTCCACGTCGCTGGGATAGTTAGCCAACAGTCCATAGGCGTGACATCGAAGAGTCCTTGGCCGATCTTCATCCCGATATGCTGAGTCACGTGCTCGTAAACCTCTCTTAAAAAGTCTTCGCAGACACCTTCGGCATCACGGTGTTTTGGCAAATGAAAAATTCCGGAGCCGGTTGCCTGTCTTAGCATGGGGTCATCGTGCTCTTGACCGTCGGAACCGCGATCTAGGAGAAGTTTCGTCCAAGCACATGACATAACCTTCGTATTTGCTTGAAACCCCCATTTTATTCCCTCCAGTCTGGGATTGTCTTCCTTGTAAGCGATTCTCGTTGGAGTCTTGCGTGCGTCAGGCTTTCCTGGCCATTTTCGAATGACTGTAATGTCCTTCACGTCCCTTTGCACTGTGGTTACATAGCTGACTCCTACATTGGACTATGAGTGTCTGCTGAAATCATTGCATCTTCTTAACGTACCAGAGAAAGTTGTGCCGTAATCAACACCTACAATCAATCTTTCACGTGGCAGAACAACCTTAGCGGAAGCAGGCATTCTGACACATTTGTACGTCCGTTTCCGGGACTGGTATTGGGATTCGCGAAATGGTCAAAAAACACAAACTCGGGCAGAAATGATGGGTCCTTGCTAAAGGGCTTAATTTTAACTATGAGACCGGCACTGAATTGTTCAAGTTCCCTTGTCAGAGCTAGGCCTGGAAGGCAGGACTGAACGCGCCGAGAATGTAGTGGACGCCGAGATGCAGATAATCGATCGAAAATAAGACAGTACTCGGTGTGTTGTCATTAGCGCCGGTGAACTTCTTCTGGATGAGGCTGCATCCAACATTATGCGATGTGCAAGCCTCACTTCATCAGCCCACCATTCTCAGGGTAACAATTGCTTGTTCATCAGGCTATCTATTACGCGAATACCTGCCGTGATTAAAGCGGCTCCTTATCCTATCCTCAGTCCCACATGCACGCTCTTGACAGTTCAATTTCTTCGAGTCAAAAGGTGCTACTACGGAATCATTCACTGTACGTGAAATCAAACTCTAGGCAATGACTTCAATAGTTGGATTTTTGTTGGGTTCAAGTAACCAAAAGGCTGATTCTGAAAGGGTTTGGTACCTCCTTCGAACGAGCGCTTTCTAACATACTCTCAGCACCTAGCCTACGGTGATGGCTCAAGCCAACTTCAACAATATTCTGCGCCTAAAAGGCAGCTCTCTAAGTTTCAACGTATACCACCTAAAGAGCCCGTAGTCTCTAGAGAAAATGAAGAGAATCATTGGAAAAAGGAATACGAAATCCTCAAAAAGGCTTTTGACGACAACCAGGGCCTGTGGGAGGAGCAGGAGAAGCGAATCGAGGCATTGAGGTCTGAACACAATGTTGAACTCTCCAATATTCAACAGAGTGTCTTCCAAACCCTTCCTGAATCGCACTCCATCAAAACGGATGACGACCTCCAGAGAGAGGTCAAGATACTCAGAAATGAGATCACCCTATGGGCCAAGAAGTGGGCGCGAACTTCACTCGAAGACTTCAGTACAGAAGATCTCGATCGGTTCAGAGAGTATCTCGGTCAGACTGTTTTATTCGATCCAGAGGGGGTGGTACTCAAACATTTTATTGGACAGAAAAAGTTCCTATGGCTACTTCTCGGTGCTCTTCTATCTTACACTCTCCATTTCGATGTAATCCAGAACCCGTTTTTCTTTGTCAAAAGGCTCGAGAAGGATAGGGCCAGTACCGTAGGAGATTCACGAGCATTTCTCGATCACAAGTATATGGAAATGTGTGCCTACATGGCTGGCGGTTTGTTCTCCTTCCCATCTCTTTCATGGTGCAAAAGCTGATCTGATTAGTGAATGTGGTCGAGGCGCATCTATGGAGATCCGAGAGAGTTAGGGAGTTCCAGAACGAGGAAGTCAGAAGAAGGGGCTGTGGTGCAGATACAATTAGGATTAATCCGAGCCCAAGTCCAGAGAAGCCGATGGTTAATGATGCGGCCCCCTGGACACCTATCAGCGCAGAGGAAGCCGATGGTACGATGACAAATTTTAGCAATGTCGATAATACACCCATCCTCAAGGATCAAGAAGACAGCCAATGCACCGAAGCAAGGCAATTATTTCTTTCCGGCGTGGCTGGGAAGTTGACTGAAGACACAAGCGAGGAGTTGCAACGTCGGCTCGATCGACTTTTTGGTCGGGCCAAGAATCTATCCCTCAATATTTGGGCTAGAAGATCAAATCTCGTCTGCTCCTTTGCTCAAGATCTGAAAGATGAAGTCTATGCGGACTTGTCGGAGAAACTTGTTCCACATACGTTTTTACTTCCTGAAGATCGTTCAACACTGCAAAACAAGCACTTCTCAGTACTTGTTCATCCTTTGATGGAAGTGTTTGGAAATGAAGAAGGGCAGGAATATTCAAAGGGAAGGATTTTGGCACCGGCAGTTGCTTGGTTTCTACCTGAGTGATCTTTGATACTAGCCCTACACCAGAATCACAATAGAAAATTAGGACGGACTGCTCAAAATATATTCCCTGAGATTGACCATCTGAACAAGCCAATTTGGTTCACATCCGATCGTTCTATTTCATCCATGCCTTGCGGCTGGAAACGTCAATTCAAAAGAGGTTGGTTGCTTCAGGCGCAGCATATTGGTGGCTGCTTTGTCGCCGCCTTTACAAGGCTGGTGTTGGCGGGGGTTCTTGGCATCAACGCCTCGATGCACTCTTTCACCAATGAAACAGCTCAGCCTCAGCTGAAGATACGATAATCGAAATTTCTGACAATTCATGGAACAGCTGAATGAGGCATGCGCCATAAAAGCAGGTTTCCTCATTACGTGGACAAACCGGTGACTCGTGAGCCAGCTGGGCGGACTGACGTGGATGCAGAGCCGCAAGGCTCGAATGAAGAACTGATAAGGTAGTTGTGCAACCCAGTAACAATTATTATTCGCTCTTCTCAGCATTAAAATTTCCTGTTCAAATCAAAACCATCATGCTTATCGAGGAAGCAGAGCAAGATCAGCCTGTGCAAGTCGAGAAGATGTGCAATTTACCTGAGATTGTCGTCGCTGTGATGGGTGTGACAGGTTCAGGGAAGAGTACATTCATTCGTACAGCTAGTGGGCTTGTAGATGAAGTGGAGGTTGGCACAGGATTAGAGGCTTGTGAGACGACACAAGTTCTCCTCTTGCGAGCTTGACTAAATGTTATCATAGGCACTGCCATCGTTCGTGACCACACTTTCGCTACGGATGAATACAAGATTACGCTCATTGATACCCCAGGATTCAATGACACTTACAAATCGGAGACAGAAATCCTCAAGGAAATTGCCAGTTACCTCGCCGACAAATACAAGAACAATCGTAAGCTTTCTGGCATCATCTATCTGCATGCTTTCGAGCGCAGAATGACTGGATCCAGTCTCCGGAATCTGAAGATGTTCCGCGAACTATGCGGAGATGATCCTCTGGAAAATGTGATACTGGCAACGACAGGCTGGACCGAAGCCCAGAAAGCAGGCACGCTCGAAAAAGCAGAAGAGCATGAGAGGTCACTCAGTAGCAATCGGGCTTTCCGGAAAGGAATGCTTGATAGCGGTGCAAAATTGGATAGATTCATGGACACGCGCGAATCAGCCCTAGCAATGATAACGAAGCTTGCGAAGAATAAGACGATACCTTTGCAGATACAGCGCGAATTGGTGGACCAGGAAAAGCTACTCATCGACACATCTGCTGGTACAGCAGTTAACGAGGACTTGAAACGATTGCAAGCAGTGTATGAAAAGAAGATGGCTGAGATCCAGCAAGAAATGATCGAGGCACGAGAGGCGCAGGATACGAAGGTGGAAGAAGCTTTGACGGAAGCTCAAGAAGTGTTTGAGAAACAACTTCGAGGCCTTAAGGACCAACAGGACAAGCTTCGGTACGAACGTCGCAGCGACAATCGCAGGATCCAGCAACAACTTGATGACTCCATGGCAACGATTCAGAAACTGAATGCTGAGAAGATCGGCATGGAGAAAAGTTTTGAGAAGGTCATTGAGGATATCAAGAAGAACATGGGAAAGCTGTCAGCAGAGGAGAGGGCGGCGGTCGAACGCGAGATTACACATGTGCAGCAGTCTCCAGAACAAAATAAGACCACGGAGCTTCTCATAAGTATTTTCAACATGGTTGGAAATGCAAGTATGTTGCTTCTCTCTTTTAGATTATAGTTGCAAAAATTTCTCGTGATTGCCATAGGTAAATAAAATAATTAAGGAAGAACGATGAAGTGCAAATAATTCAATTATTGTGTTAACTCGATAAAAGGCGCATTCTTGCACTACCGAAATCAAAAGTTGTTTTGAAAGAGGTCCTACGACGCGCGCTGACAGCGGCTGACTCGATCACTGGAGTGAAGCAGAGCAAGAGACGTTAGATTAGAGGAGAAAGTGCTTCCATGGGCGTGTCCATTTTACAAGTCGAGAGTATTGGATATTAGAGAATTCAAGGCAGAACGATTGCACGTTGTCGAGAAGTTGGGTGTCCGGCGCTGGAGGATTTACTGGGTGAGGTGGTCAGCCCCCGGAGCGGCTGAAGTGAAGGTTCGCCCGCGACTTTCTGACGCTTCACGAAGCATCAAATTTTGTACAACTTGGATTCCACTCAATTAGGTACGTTATGTAGGACAATAGACATCACTATCACAATCTGCGAGGCTTCTGCAACTCGTTATCTACGAGAGAAACGATCCAAGTCTGTCCTAGGGGGGTCAACACCAAATACCTTCCAATTGATCATCCCGTCCCAGTCGCTGTCTATTGCTAACAAGCTCCGCAGACCTTCCACACGGCCATTACAGCAATTCTTCCACCTCGCCCAACGCCGGTACACACCCCGCACAGCCTCCCGAGTTCCTCCCATAGCCATCCCTATTGAAACCTTCCTCAATCAGCCTTTGTGGACTCTGTTCTTCGGACACTTCGATTGACTCCGAATCTACATCAGAAGCACATGGCAGGAGAGGGTGTGAAGTCGTTCAGTTTAGACGCTGGACTTCTCTTGTTTGAAGCAAATGTGGAATACAAACCATGTTGTTGGGCATACAAAGTAGTTGCAATATATTTTAGTCGAGTGTTGGAATTTCTTGCATGGTCATTTCATATCCTTGCCAGCTCTGGATGCTATTCTACAACAGCTTAAGGGACTCCAAATATGACTTCTCTCGGCCGTCACCGCCCATTGATATGCCATTGAGCATCCTACCTCTGAAATTAAAGGCGTTCGTAAGCTACTGAGTCCGTTGATTGCTCTCGTCGTAGTTGCATTGCATTTTTTCCTATTTATTCCTCCACAAGAAATGAAAGACAGGACAAGTCTCCATCCATAACCTTCAAGGCAAGCAACCGCATCGACGTCCTCGAACGCGAATATATCTTAAATACTGGTGTCCTCCACACACCGTACTCGAACGGAAGAATTCCAATATTCTTCAAAGTCATGTTCGCGCTGCCTCTTGCGATGACTTGCCAATACAAATGGCTGACATAGCTTGTAGAGACAAACATCAGTATGAGTTAAGGGGATATGTTCCGATCCTACGGGTAGCGTCAAGCAATCGTTGTCACACCGAGTTGTTCGACGACTATAGAAGGATGGCAAGTGCCTTCATTTGTGTTAGACTCCATATTGCTTCTCTTCAGTTAATTTTTTATATGCTATCATTTTGCGATCGCTGCATGAAACCATCGCGATAAGTACAGTACAGCCATTTACGGGCCACATCACGTGAGTCATGCCTCGCTTTCCCCGCTGATTCTTCACCGAGCATGTAGCCAATCGGCTGCAGTGAGAGCATATCAGCGGTTGGTTTGGTTTCGAGTGAAAAGCTGTTGTGGTGGCTGTTTTCATCTCTGTTGGCACCTCAGCCCTCCAGTCGATTGGTTTTGGACCCCTGAATTTGCATGAGAAGTAGCCTCACTTACTACAACCTCTAAATTATGCCAACATTCCTTCTATCTTCAGGTTCCGCATATACTCATGAAGGGGTGGCAGTGCTGCCTCAACATCCACTTTCGCGAGGTCGTCCTGTACCGTTGTTTACGGAAAGAGCAGAGCAGGATAAGGTTAGCGCCAGACCTCTTGTGCGAGCCTCGTCAGTCTGAGACTCTGGATCGCGGCAGGGCCTGATCAATATCTTTGACCTTAAGACTTTGGGGAAAGTCTTGCCTACTTCTAGATTGTTGGTTGGATGGTTTCAAGTGTCGAAATTTACTTATCTTATTTCCTCGGCTTTGCATCTAAAGGTCAGCAATGCGTCGACACCATCCAAGGAGGCTTCTACACTGGAGTCGGTCAAAGTTTGGTCGATTATATGAAAAGGCTAGCGGTCAGAAGAATCAACCGACGGAAGGCCTTACCCCATACATTTACGAATCCCTCACGGGACCGGACAAGATACGAACATTACAACTGTACGCTAGGGAGGATAGGATTGAGTGTAGCCTCCGACAGGTCAGCTTCTCGGACAGCGGATACCAGGCGCTGTCCTATGTTTGGGGCAGTGAGGAGAAATCGTTCAAAGCAACCGGTATGCATTTCCTTTATTCAATCCCCTCGGTCTAAACCTTCTCGCTAGTTGGAATGCATTGAACTTCCTTGCGGCAATAATACTAACTCCATTTTTTCTAGTCCTTGACGATGAGGGCAGAGAACTTGGCTACATTCTCCTTACAGCGAGCCTTCAGGCAGCACTATGTGACCTCCGGGATGCTAAGGGGCTGAAGAGCAAGGTCTTTTGGATTGACCAGATCTGTATCAACCAACAAGGCGATGAAAAGAACCACCAGGTTGCGCTTATGGGAGAGATATACCGAAACGCGTCGAGCGTGATAACCTACGTAGGTCCTGCGGCCGAGGATGAGGAGGAAAAAATATGCGGGATCCGCTTACTGCAGCGGCTGGACACACACTTTACACCCAACTATAAATTGCTTCTCGCAGCGAATAGTCTCTGGCGCGCCTTTCAGAAGCGATCAGAGTTCCCCGTGTTGGAATTGCCGGAAGACCTCCAAGAAAGCGATGGTGAGGTTGAAGGCGATGACAAATATGTGTCGCAGGGATGGAGATGGTTGCTACAAGTAGCATTTGGCGAGTGGACTCAGCGGTTGTGGCTCGTCCAAGAACAATTGCTTAACAAGAACATCGCGATGCTTCACGGCCCTTCGCTGTTGTCGTGGGATGCTGTTGCGATCGTGTCTTCATTGTTCAGTACAGATTTGCTTCCTTTAAAATACGTGGATCGTTTCTGGAAAGAGAATCGAATGCACTCACGCCAAACTTATCATCTAGTTGCGCAATCTGTGTATACGTTGTGGATACAGCGACAAAGACAGAAAGAACAGCATCCACAGTCACGAAAAAAGTTGGTGGAGCTCATGGCTTGGCACGCTGGACTTCAATGCTGGGACCCCCGCGACCGAATTTTTGCGCTGCTGGCGATCTCATCTGATGCGTCTGCACTAGGTATCGTTCCAGACTACTCCGATAGCGAAACTGCTGATCGCGTTTTCCTCGACGCTTCCGTTCGCATTTTGCAGAGCGCTAAGAACTTGCCACTGCCGCTGCACCTTGCTTGTGCGTGGGCCGAGTGCAAAGCATGGTCCGAGGATTCGCCCGAAAGCTCAGATCCCGTCCCCACATCGGCGCTCCCTTCGTGGTCGCTCGGCCCACCACACTACCCGATCCCGACATGGTCTGGCGTTTGCACCCCGCATCCCCGAATGTCGCTTCGTGCCCCTCCTTGTTTCCGCCTTGATCGCTCCGTGCTTGTTCTTAAAGGCCGCTGTCTAGATCGCATTTCCATGTCTACGCCAGTTAGCTTCGATTCTCCGTCTCTAGACCGCCACGATGAGTCGTATATCCAGATCTGGTCGCAAAGACTGAGAAGTTGGACCGCTGTACTCATTCATCTTGGCATAAATCTTCAAAATGTTACAGCTCTGTGCCGTGTTCTCGCTCCTTCGATAGGCCGGTCTCCTACTGATTGGGAAGGGTATTCTGTTACGGAAGCCACTGCCTTCAATTTTTGGTGCGTTCTCCGACAGGTGACCAATGTTGTCCGGGCGACAGCACCCGAAGTGGGTGTGGATGTAGATGTGACTGCAACGATAGAAATTTGTGACTCCGTGATTCGAGAGCTCTTCACATTGCTCTTTGAAGATATCGACGTCGAATCCTTCAACCCAGATTCTACCCTTAACTCTGATGAGAGTCGCGCTTTTGAAGGCATACGGAGTTATGTCATTTTACGGGGACGCTCATTCTGCGTCACCGAGAACGGGAAAACCTGCAACGCCATGAACCAACCCAGAAAAGGCGACATGGTAGCTGCTCTCGAAGGCACACGCAATCTCTGGATCCTCCGCCCAGTCGGCACCAGGTATCGTCTAATCGGCGAGGCCTACGTTGACGGCTTGATGGAAGGCGAAGCTTACGAGGGTCTTAATCCAGACAAGGTGGATTACGAAATCGAGTTGGTTTGATATTGGTTCCTCTTTCCTGTACCTGGTCCCGATATTCCTTGAGTGTTTGGTGGTGGATTTCAATGAGAACTCGATGCACTGAAGGAAGATGAGACTTATACCTAACGATGGATATATCGACCGCCATCTCAAAGGATCTATCAAGGATAGGAGTACCATGTTTTAGGCTGGGAAGACATCCTCTCAAGCTGGAGAATCATAGCCGACGGAGGGGCATCTTGAAGTGTGAGAGAATCGAGTTTCGGAGATGTTCGCGCAAGCTTTGCAGGTGGATCATGATGGAGTGAGAAAAGTTGAGAGATATTACGTGTAGAGCAAGGAAAGAGAGATCCTAGCTGATTTCTGATTTCCGATCTCGCTTTCATTCGTTAGACGTGTTGGTTGAGGATGCCGATTGTTTTCGTTGGCGTTGAAGTGCGGTTCGCTTACGCCCGCTTGAAGCCGCCTCCTTTTTTTTACACCGCTTTTTGGAGGATGTATGCAAGAAATCAATGGCGATATCTCGGATGGAATTTCGAAAGGAAATTTTGATTGACGGCTGTATACTCTTCAAGGCCTCATCTTTGTTTAAGGCTTGCACCTCTCACGGAAGCATAGATGTGCGTAACCTGCTCACAAGGATGGCGCTAGTCGTTCTCACGATCATACCCCAGCATCTTTTTTTCAATCTTTTTCTCAACACCACCCAATTACCCGCGGCTCTATACCGACATTCATGCATAAAATTTCGCTCTTTGAAATTCTTGGATTGGTCCCTAGTTGTCGGAGTTTATGATTTAGGAATCACATGAGAGTCACCGTCTCCATCGAGAAGCCTTCGAACGCTTTCTCCTTGAGCCCAGTGAAACACCCCACTCGACGACACGTTCCTTTCTCTCCAGGTATTGGAGAGATAATGATACCATCAATCACTGACTCAATATTACTGCTCTTACCCATCTCGGGAGTCCTCCTTGCAACGGCCAGACAGATCACAGCCCTTTCGTCTGATGAGGCATCGTCTAGCTCTACACTCATACCTGAGTCCGCAGGAGTCGCAGCCTCACCATTTTCTATCGAACACCACTTCAGAGATCGAGGTCCATCGAAAACGCCCGGTCTGATATAGCCTCTGAGCCTCATGCACCCACTTTTCACTCGCCCAAAAGGAAGCGCCTCATTCTCAAGAACAATGTCACAAGCAATAACATCGACATGATACCACTCAAACTTATACTGACTATGAAAATAACTACAGAAGACTGGACTCTTGATAGAAGCCCAAGACCAGCTCGGTGCAGTGTATATCGGGCATGGCTCATAGTTCTTTGTTTGAGCGACTCGCCAAAGAAGCAGTCTCGGAAGTGAGGGACCTGACCACAAACCTGCTAGGTATTTGGTATTCGCTTGAGAAGAGAAGGCTTCGGCTACACCAGCGAGGGCTGTGAGTTTGTCTTCAAGGTATGATAGTTGTCGTTGTGAATACATCCCTACGATTTCATCCCATGTCCTTCCAATAATTTGAGCACTCAGCTCGTCGGAACTTGAGCCAGAGAATCGTCGAAGTCGCCGCGGGATGAAACCAGATGGGATGTTGATTGAGTCCCCTAGATTCACGGTGTGCTGCTGGCAGTGATACTGGAGGGTATGAGTTGCGTAAATGAGCAGCCTTGGAGACAGAAGTTGTTCTTGGAGTGTCCATGCTCTTGTGTTTATAGGCTCATTTTCGTCGTCGTAAGGATCCTCTGTTCGAAGAGACACAGATGTCAGCTCGTCATTTGGTCCCCAGAATGGGATACTGATGGACGGTCTTGGTGGGTCTCGGTCCTCGAGGAAGCCTTGATTGGCGCTGCTGGCATTCGATGCAACGATTGTGACTGTTGCATTTTGGTATATTTTGCACATCGAAGCCAGCTCGATCACTTTGTCGTCTATGGAATCTTGGATGATGCAGAGGGCATCGATCCAAAGATACTTCATACCAATCTTTCTCGTGGTATGGATTGCATCTTGAAGTGTTCGCGATAAGTCGCTCATGTCTAACTGTTGATAGCGAGCCTCGAGATTGCTGGTCGTGGTAAGTCCTTTCTGATCAAGTCCCCAACAATAAGAAAGCGCGACATAATAGTCAACCATTCCTTTCGTCTCGAGAAGTCTTGGGGTCTCCGGATGGTCCTCTGGGCTGACCTCAACGACTCTTGTCGGGAGAACGGACTGCTCTATACGCCCACACTTCTCATGTTCGTCACAGTCCATGAGCCACTTGTGAATCTGGTCCTGAACTCCAGAAGAGTTGACTTCGTGATCCAGCTCCCTAGCTGTGACAACCTCCGCTACGATGCTATCGCCTGTCGTAAAGACTGCAGGCTGCAGTGTCTTACCCTGAGTCTCAGTTGTTATCGATACCAGCGTTCTATTATTTCCCATAGGAGTGAAGTTATCGGCCTTGGCACCGAACGACGCGAGACTAATATTAATTTTTTCTGTAGGGGAGGGAATAGGATCGAGTTCAGACACTGCGTCAAAGATCAAGTTGCACCACGTGCAGCCATCAGCTGCTCTTGCCTCGAGCGAAGGGAGATGCACTGTATAATCTGGTCCTCCGAATTGACCAAGAGGATGGCAAATGGACTTAAAATTGGGTGTTGAAAAGACAGATTGCCAACAGGATTCGCAGACCAAAGATCTTGGGTCTAATTTTCGTGACATTTCGAATCCTCCTATACATGACCCCCGATTAAGCCGGCCTTCCAAAGGAAGAGATTGTCTGCAACTGACCTTCAAGGCAAATGAGGCCAGACTCGGGATTAAGCCGAGATTCGAGTCTCCTGAGACGTTGCGTTGCAGAATTTGGTCTGATCTAATGATGGACGGATTTGGGAACAACGAAGTTGCTGTGGATACTGGCCAAAGGATGGACATGAGGCTCTGCCAAAGGAGAACAGAGAAAATGCGCAAGCTAGTAATAATAATTAGAATGAAACGAGAGGTATCTCGTGGGTTTCGATTAGTCAATCGTCAGGCCTTCGTCTCTATATGCATGAAGACGTGGGGTTCAAGAGCTCGAGTAAGACAGATCTGGAGAGGGAAAGAGGTGGCTTATTCCTTCAAAGACTTTCGAAACTGTATGTGGTCCACTTCTAGAGAACATCTTACTGAGCGGTAATTATGGAGCTTTGCGTTGGGTGTAGTCAAGAAGTTTGAAGTCTGAGAAGAGGTTGTGAGGAAGAATCCACCAATGAGACCCCGCAATGGAATTCTGATGCCTCAGGCATGACAATCCTGTACGTCTTAACTCTTGCCAGATCCGAGCCTTTCAACGATCCTTGTGTATCTTCCGCCACTGCCTTCAGTAAATCGCCCTTTCCCATCGGAACCGTTGCAGACGACATTTTACCAACCTGGCAGGGCTGGAGGATTTCCCAAGCTGGCTATGCTCATCTCACCGAGTCGCTTTCCTTCATCTCTAACCGAGATCCACTTCCAGTGCACAAACACGGCGAATGCACACCCCCAAAAATATTATCTACTTTACTTTAGAAAATTACAATTTAACCAAAACGCAAACTAGAACTCAAAATAAAATAGTTTTATCGTCGCAATACTTAGTAGTTTTATTTAGATTAATCTGAAATTTAATCGAAATCCATTTATAATATATAAATACAATTAATATATATTTATTTAATATTACATCAGCAAATTTCAATTTAATCGGAAACTCGCTAGTAATCGGGCCGGCGTGCCATTCCCTGTCAGGTTTAGCTCCAGTCTGGAACGCCATCTGCCGAGCCTATTAGATTGCGATCAGACTGAAGCCGTTTAGCCAGACCAATCAGATAATAGCTCATTCTTCCAGGCCCTCCAGACGAGCTCCAGACGAGCTCCAGACGCTCCAGACGCTCTAGACACTCTAGACATATTAGAGCTGGAATGCTTAATAGATTCAAAGCTAAACTACTTGAAACTTTATATATAGAATCTCTTATATTATAAGACTCTATTCTAAAAGTTTCAACTAATTTTATCGAGCGCGCATTGAAATATATCGCTACAAAGTTTAAGATAAAAATTTTGATGCTCTTTGCCAAGAGTAAGCTAATGCAACCTTAAATTTAATCGAGCTAGTGCGGCCGCATTTTAAGCCCAAAATTTTGGTGTTCTTGATTTTAAAAATCTTCGGCATACGTCTCATTCTATGGAACTTCCACCTATTAATTTAGAAACACTTTAAATCGCATTATTTTCAAAAGTTTGGATTTAGTGAAGCAATTAACGTACGATATGCCCCATGTATAGTGCATATAGTAGAGTGGAGCACTTAGTAATTGATTGCGACTAAGGACATACCGAGAATATGCGCATGCAGCCGAGAGTTTTAGTGTTCTTCGCTTAAAAAATTGGTGCCTTAGGCCTATATATTTCAGCCAATCCAGACGCTCCAGACGCTCCAGACGTGAAATTTATTGTCTCAATCTGGACTAGCCTGGCAGATTCGATAGTAATCTTTCAGCCGATCCAGCTATGCCTAAGGAAGTTAGGCCTGTCACTATTAAATTGAAATTTGCCGATGTAGAATTATTATTTTTCGATATTTAATAATTTTTTATATAGAATAAATATAATTACAAAATTTGAAATATAAAAACTTTATATAATAAAAATTAGAAATATAATTTTCAAAGTTTAAAAAAGTCTATATAATTATATTTTAAATTAATTTTTTAAAAAAATTAAAAACTTTTATTAATTTTAATAATTTAAAACGTAAAAAAAATATAAAAAAAATATTTATTAAATAGAATTTATAACAAATATAAAAAAATAATAAATTATTAATTTCAAATAAATTTATTAATAATATATATATTTATATAATTTAAATATTTTAATATTTATTGTTTTTTAATAAACTATATATTAATATATTATTAATTATATATATAAATTATACTTTTTATAGTTTTTATTATTATATAAAAATATAATATATAATTCAAATTATATTTAAAATTATATATAATATATAAAATGTATTTTTAAATATTTTTATTACTTTTAAACTTCAAATATTAAATATTAATAAAAGTTTAATATATATTAAAAATTTTAAGTTTTTAGTAATATTATAAATATAATAAAGTAAATTTTATAAAAACTTTATATTATTATAAATATATTTTCATATTATAATTATATAAAATATTAATATAAAATTTTTAAAAAATAAAATATATATTTAGTAATATATATACTATATATAGAATTTATACTTTTTATATTATTAGAGCTTATAAATAATTAAATATATTAAACCGATTTCGAATTTATTTATTATTTCTTATTTTATTTAATATATAATATATATTTAATAAATTAATAAAAAATAATTTTTTTATTATTAATAAATATTTATAAATATATAAACGAAATATAAAATATTTTTAATATATTCAATTTTATTTAAAATACAACGTTAAGAGAATTTTCTCTTTTATTTTACTTTTTAATTTTATTAAAATATTTCGATTTTAAAAAAATATATAAATATTCTAAAAATTCTTAATAAACTTTAAATTTCGTATTAAATAATTTATATTATTTGATTAAATGAAGTTTAAAACTTAGTATATTATATTGATTATCTATAGTTTTAATTTCTATATATTTCTATAAGTAATTATAATTTAATTAAAGGTTTAAAAAGGTAGTAACCTATGAAATTCGAGTGTGCATTCGGTGTGTCTGTGCACTCAGAGTGGATCTCGGTTACGCGGCAGCGCCTCGCCAACGTTTCCTGCCCTTCTGTCCCCCCCTCTCGCCCTCCCTCCCTCAAATCAAAACCTCGATACCCTCGAAGGCCCTTCTCTCGATGCTCCGACACACACATATATGGAATATTTGGCTGTGCGTGTGGTGTGTATTCTTTTACAAAGCTTGCAGGCCTCTGCAATATGAGAAGACCTCGGAATATTTCGAAACATACGTATACACGCGCCTGGCAAATTACTTTCAAGTGCTGCGGCGCGGGAGCTTATGCAAGGCCCCAAGTTCCGCCTTAAAGCACAGACCGGAATGTCCCTTAAAAGGACTATTCATTACAGGAAGTCGGACTTGGCTACGAAGCTTCTAGAGAACCGTATCATAATAGGTCCTAGTGCAAGTTGCAGCTACTGGGCGCGCTATTTATTGAGCGCTGTCCAAGCTATTCGCACCGTGAACCAACCTAGTTTGCTGACTACGAGCTGAAAAGAGGCCTTTGTGCTTTCCATCAAGCTTTTGGAGTTGATGGGGAAAATCACGATTCCTGATTTCCCAGCCTACTTTCGCTATGCTTCACACCTATGAAGTACCGTCTGGCTTACCTGGTCTTGCCACGCAACCACAACTCATTGTAATAAGGTTCGTGCCGTATGATAAGCTTCGGTTTTTTTCACTGGCTTTCTTGCACTTCTCTCGCATGCAGATGGAGGCTCGCTATGTCGTGATGGTGGGGTAAGTTGACTTTTCAACGCCGCGACCAAATTGGAATCAAGAATGGGGTTTCTGCAGAGCAATAACTATAGATAGACTACGTCTGATCCACTCGCTTGGTAAAGTGTTCTCGATTTGAGACCGCAATTGACTCTCGATCACTTATCCTTACCTATCTTGACCAGGGTGAATCATATATGTCCTAATTCATTCCAGAAGCGCACGTACATTTCTTGTCCATCTCTAATCGACCGATCAGTCAGAATCATATTCAGAGGAACTCTTTAACCAAGGGTGTTGTAGCGCTTCCCTAGCACTCGGTCTCATTGGGTCAACAACCAGAAGACTCTCGATAAAGTCAATACACCCCTGTTCAATGGGGCCTTCCACTTTCTCTAACTCCTGTCGAATACTGCCAACCTTTATGAAGCTCTCTTCTCGGCCAGTCTGAGGGTTAACGAAAGTTCCTTTCTCAAAATACTCCGCAAGAGCAAACTCATCGACAATGCCCGTTTTAGAAGGGTCTGGGGTTCCTATTGGGCCAACTAGTCGCATCAGCTTAGCAACACACCAGTGGTCGATTAGACCTTCCACTATCTTGTCAGCTGGTCCGAATATAGTTCTTCCAGCCAGCCAATGTGCTAACTAAACCTTACGTTAGACAGAGAGCGAAAAAGAGGAAATAGCAACTTGCTGTTACGCCCAGACTCCAGACGTCAGCCTTGGGAGTTATTGGGATATCCTTCCAAACCTCAGGAGCGCGAATGGCAACACCCTACACAAGCCGACGTGTCAACTTCTCTTCAAAACATTGTTGTGCAGAGATCCGCCTAATGAATCTTAATATCTTACCTGATATCTAGTTTGTAACATCGGGCCAGCCGCCATCACTTACGAGTAGTCAATTTCCGAACCATAGATGATGTTGATTCTGCTGCCGAGAACTTACAATTTCCCAGATCCCCGAGTTTTACCACCGGCGAGGGCCATTCACCCCTGATAAGAATACGTTATTTGGGTTTATATCTGTATGCACTCCTTCCTCGTCATCGAAGACTGCCAAAGCTTCGAGTATAGACCGTGCTACTATGCGAGGTAATTCTGAGCCCGATCGGAAGGGTTTTGAGGACAGTTGCCACAAATCTGTATCCATCCATTCGAACACCATGCATTGCGGTTGCTGATGGAAAGATGAAGCCTCATCGTGTCCAATAAGGTCGAGCATGGAGCGGACGAAGGGAGACCGGGCGATGCTATCAAGCGTGTAATTATGGAGTTCGCGATTGTATTGGGTTTTGCTGAGGTCGGCGGGGAAATGCTTGATGACGGCTCTACACAAACGTTAGCTGGGAAAGGCGATATAATCAAAGGAGTGTTGCTCTACAACTGTGCTGGCTGTGATGTTGTTAGACTTTCGAGTGGTTTTAGTGCTGAGTAAGCACTGCAATGGATATAATGTCCCCGCACCTAGCTAGATCTT